>JAHRHZ010000095.1:3217930-3251039 GCA_024137785.1 Ginglymostoma cirratum | reverse complement strand
TTTCTCCTCCACAGATGCTGCCAGACCTGCTGAGCTTTTCCAGCAACTTTGTTTTTGTCCCTATCAAATAACAGGACAGTGCGGAAGACGGACTTTAATTTAGGTGAGCAGTAAATTCTGCCCTAATCCATCCAATGACTCTCTGGGTGACATAAGGCCTCAGAAAGGCTGAACAAAGAAGGAGTCACCAGAGAGGATACACAACCACAAACCTTTCACTATAGCATCATGGGAAGCATGCGGACCAGCTTTCAAGTTTTCAAGCTCCCTGGGATAGCATGAAGAAGGCTATAGAAATATTGCAGACAGAAGTAATGTCCTTCCTGGAGTCTGGAAAGCCATGGTAGCAGTCACAGTGATCCTTTTCATTTCCGAAGCCTATTTTAAGAAAATCAAAGATAGCTGCTTTTAAAGACAAACCTGCACAGAACGATTTCCTTATGTGAAAATCAGAGATCAGAACAGTTAATTTTGGACCCCTAATATTGCTGCCAATATCCAGTGTACACAGTTTAAATTGGCAGGTCGTTGTTGGATTGGAAGGGACTGGAAAGAGGGGAATGATGTCTTGCAATAGTACTGAGGTTTTTCAGAGTGGGGACTTGTTTGTATCCCTAACCCTAAACCTAACCCTTACCCTAACCCTAACCCTCACCCTAACCCTAAGCCTAAGCTTAACCTTAACCCTATCGCAAGGTCAATGGGGTGTCAGGTTTAGGGAGGGATGGGGGTGTTAGGTCAGTGAGGGGCTTTGGGTCAGTTGGGGTGTGAGATCTAGCCATATTGGTTTATGGGGGTGTTAGGGCTGTGATGGGATGGGGAGGTGGTGTTTGCTGGATTGGAAAGGTTTAGATCCAGGAGGGTCAGGGCTCACAAGTGTACTTGGGAGGTGTTCTGTGGTGAATTGGAAATTCTGTTTCATAATCCCCCAGGATTTAGAGTAGGTTTATAATCCTTTAACAATTCCGAAGTGAGTATTAATCTTAAATCATCTGCGAACCTCCAAATTCTCCAACTATTAAGGGAAATTTTCAGTTGTTCCAATCGCTGGGGAATTGTACATTGAAATGGTCAATTTGCTGAGCAATTCCATGTGAGTCAGCTCCCAGACGGAAAAGATAGTCAAAAAAAAATTCACATTTGGAAATTAACTGACTAGTTTATTGGACCTCCATTTTAAGACGGACCAGTTTGTCCCATCGACTACTTTTACTGGTTTTCTTACTGGGCTCCATGAGGATTCTCCATGGTATAAATACGCAACTCCCATCTCTGCTGCAGAAACCATTATCTCCCCATTGGAATATCTGGACCCATATATTATCTCCAACCAGGCATGTTCACAGGTCAGCAAGAAAGCCTACATACCCCTCAACATCCTCCTTAGACATAGACATAGGCATAAAAGATAGGAGCAGGAGGAGGCTATTCAGTCCTTCGAGCCTGCTCCACCATTCTTCACAATCATGGCTGATTGTCCAACTTAATAGCCTAAACCTGCTTTCTCCCCATAACCTTTAATCCCACTTGCTCCCAGTGCTATATCTAGTTGCCTCTTGAATACATTCAATGTTTTGGTATCAACTACTTCCTGTGGTATTGAATTCTACAGGCTCACCACTCTTTGTGTGAAGAAATGTCTCTTCGTCACCGTCCTAAAACATTTACCCCAAATCCTCACACTATACACCCTGGTTCTGGACAAACCTACCATTAGGCACATCCTTCCTGCATCTACCCTGTCCAGTCCTGTTAGAATTTTATAAGTCTCTATGACAGTCCCCCTGCCCCCACCCCCCAATTGTCTGAAATATAGAGAAAACAATCCCAACCTAGTCAATCTCTCCTCATACATCAGACCTGCCATCCCCGCAATCAGCCTGGTAAACATTCACTGCACTCCCTTGAGAGCAAGAGCATCCTTCCTTGAGAAGGAAACCAAAGTTGTGCATAATATTCCAGGTGTGGCCTCACCAAGGCCCTGTATAACTGCAACAACACATCCCTGCTCCTGTACTCAAAACGTCTAGCAATGAAGGCCAACATACTATTTGCCTTCTTTACCACCTGCATGCTTACCTTCAGCAACTGGTGCACAAGGACACCCAGGTCCCACTGCACAATCCCCTCTCCCAATTTACAGCCATTCAGGTAGTAATCTGCCTTCTTGTTTTTGCTTCCAAAATGAATAAACTCACATTTATCCAAATTATACTGCATCTGACTTAGATTTGCCCACTCACCCAACTTGTCGGGGTCATGCTGAAGGATCTTTTCATCCTTGTCACATTTCAACCTCCCCCCCAACTTGGTATCATCTGCAAACTTGGAGATGTTACATTTTGTTCCCTCATTCAAATCATTAATGTATATTGTGAATAGCTGGGGTCCCAGCACCGATCCCTGTGGCACCTCACTAGTTACTGCCTGCCAATTTGAAAAGGATAAGTTAAATGTGTGAAATTAGAGTAGGCACAGTGATCAGAGGGGACCCAGCAAATCATTTTAAACAAAAAGACCTAAACTCTTTAAAGGCCTATGGTAAGTGTATGACATCACACTGACGGCAGTTACCAAACACATCTGCTAAATCACATCTAGGAAGGTCCCAAAATCACTTCAAAATAGGGTTCAAACTGAATCTGAGGCCAGGGTCCAAAAGGGGATTAATTTGAAATTCACACTGCTGACCACATGGTGCTCTGTTATGGTGCCAGTTCCTATATCAAATGGATCCTTTAGAGTTTGTTTTGGCTTAACATTTGAACAAGGCAGTGTAACAAGAGATATAGCCAACTGTACCTGTAGACAAGAGTCTTAATAAATCTGCGATCACGTTTGGCCAACATATTGCACTTCTTTGAGGAGGTAATGTACAATTTTGTTTAAGGGGGATGAGCTGCACTTAGAATCCCAGAAGACATTTGATAAAGGGTCACATGAAAAATTATTACAGAAAACACAAGAGCATGGTGAAGTAGATAGCATATTAGCATTGATAGAAGATTGGCTGGCAAATAGAAAACAGAGAGCAGGCAGAAATTGAGTTGTTTCAAGTTGGCATAATGAAATGAGTGGTGTGCCACAAGGATTCGTGCTGGGACTGCAACTGTTTACAAGTCCTATGACTTTGATGGAGAGGTGGAAGGTATGGTTGCAAACTTGCTAATGATGCAAAGATACTTGGAAAGAAAATTATGAAGAGGAATAAGGCTGTTACAAAAAAGGTGCAGATCGATTAAGTTTGTTGGTATAGATATGGCAAATGTTGTACAATATGGGAGACATGAAATTGTCCATTTTGGCAAGAAGAACTTTTTTAAAAAGCATAATATTTAAATAGTTAGAGATCACAGATCTCTGAAATTCAGAGGGACTTGAGTATCTCACGCTTGAATCAAAGAAAAGACCAGTATACAAGTACTGTAAGTAATTAGGAAAACTAATAGGATGTTATCATTTACTACCAAGGGAATTGAATGCAAAAGTAGGGAGGTTATGCTTCAGTTATGGAAGGCACTAGTGAGGTCACATTTGGAGCACAATATTGGTCACCGTACTTAAGGTGGATGGAAATGTTTTGGAGGCAGTTCAGAGAAGATTTTCCAGACCAATACCTGGGCAGGCAGATTGTCTTATGAGGAAATGTTGGACAAGCTAGTCTTGAATCTATTGGAGTTCAGAAGAGTAAGAGGGAACTTGACTGAAATATAAATGCTGAGGGTTCTTGACGGGGCAGACATGGTAAGACTGTTTCCTGTCATGAAAAGTTAGAACTGTTTAAAGCCCAGTGGTTGGCAATTTCAATCAGAGATTAGATGAAATTATTTCTCTCAGAGGTCATGAGTCTTTGGAACTCCCTTCCTGGAATGGTGTTATTGCAAACATTTGCATATTTTTAAGGCAGACTCATGTGAGGATTCTTGTTAAGCAAAGGGTGGAAGGTTATCAGAGGTAGACAGAAATGTGAATTTGAGGTTATAAAATAATCAGCCATGAGCTTGTTGAATGGCAGAACAGGCTCAAATGACAGAATGGACAAATCCCACTTCTAGTTCATACATTCATATGGACCAGCGCAATCTTTACCAAGCTGGATGTGAATAAAGGTTTCCAGCAACTTCTCCTCGATGAGGAGCCCAATCTCCTAACTATATCCAAAACATTATCCGCTTTCAATAACATCCTGTGGGGAGGGTAAAGGCTCAGGTTTTCCCAGTGGGCAATGTCCAACATTGGTATGAATGGTGTTATCTAACACATTGACAACATTCTTAGCCGTACGCTCATTCAAAGTCAGTGCGATGACACGGTAAGGAGAGTCTTGAGAAACTGCTGGGTCGACACTCAATGACAAATGTGAATTCTCAAAACCAACGAATAACTTTTTTCAGCCAACATAGTTTCAGGCAACGAGGATTATGGTAAATTTGTAGAAGATTTAAGCCTTCAGGGCATTCCCACTGCATGGAATTGTTACTGAAATACAATGGTTTACAATCACATATGAAAATTCTTACCTCATTTAGACAAGTGTGGTGTTGGATAACCCTTTGACCGAATCAAGGACATGCTCATTAAATCCAAGACCCACGCACATGATGATACTGGTCTGCCAATCATAATAGCAGCAGATTCATCAGATCTGGGATCAATCTTTTTCAGGTTCAATGTGATGGGATCAGGCAGCTAATTGGCTATACCTCCAGAGCACTTATGAGCACAGAACAGTGATATGCCTTAATTAAGAATGAAACACTGACTGTGACTTTAGCACGCGACAATTCTCTTAACTATATCTTAGGCCTGCCAATTAAAATCCTAAGATCCTGAGGTGGAGCTGGACTGAGTGGATGTGGAAAAGATGTTTCCCATTTTTGGAGGATCTAGAACTCAGGATCATAGTCTAACAATAACAGTTAAGACTGAGATGAGGAAACATTGTTTTATCTCAGAGAGCTGTGATTCTTCTGAATTCCCTTCCACAAAAGGCAGTGGATGCAGAATATTTAAGTGTCTTTAAGGCAGAGGTGGATAGATTCTTGATTACCAAGGGGATAAAAGATTATTGGATTCCTGCAGGAATGTAGTGTTGAGGTTAAAATCAGATCAGCCATGATGTAATGAATAGTGGAGCAAACTTGAAGGGCTGAATGATCCTGTTACATGTAAACCATCGATAAACTTGTTAAACGCAAAGGAGTTCACAAACGTGCTGCTCAGAATGCAGAAATTTTGAATCTGGCTGATGTGGTGTGAGCTGATTAGGGAATATGTACAGGGAGAGCACTAGCCTACTGCTAACACATGGTCAGGAATATCAATTAGTTGCATAGACAAGGAAGGTGAAGCATTTATTCAAGAAGTTTAGGCCTTTGTGGCTTTAACTATTCCAGGCAAAGTGAATTAGTTGAAGGATCACTTATATAGAAACAATGTGTCTGCATGGGTTTCCTCCAGTTTAGAATCCCTACAGTGTGGAAACAGGCCCTTCAGCCCAACAAGTCCACACCAAACCTTAGAGCATCCCACCCAGACCCATCCCCCTATAACCCACCTAATCTACACCTCCCTGAACACTACAGGCAATTTAGCATGGCCAATCCACCTAACCTGCACATCTTTGGATTGTGGGAGGAAACCAGAGCAAACCCACACAGACACAGGGAGAATGTGCAAACTCCACACAGACAGTCACCTGAGGTTGGAATTGAACCCGGGTCCCTGGTGCTGTGAGGCAGCAGTGCTAACCACTGTGCCACTGTGCCACCACAGTTCCCTCCCACAGTCCAAAGATGTGCAGGTTAGGTGGATTGGCAATGCTAAATTGCCCATAGCGTTCAGGGATGTGTAGCTTAGGTGGGTTATAAGGGAATGGGTCTGGGTGGGATGCTCCAATTGTCAGTGTGGACTTGTTGGTCCGTAGGGCCTGTTTCCACACTGTAGTGATTCTGTAAATTCTATAAATGTGCCAATATCCACATGTACTGCTATCACAGTCTACTATTAAAGCTGAATTATTGATGACTGGTCTATAATGAGGTTGGTGGTCTCACAAGCTCTTCATCTGGACATCCTCCAAAAGATCAACCAGGGACATCTGGGTATCACCAAGTGTCAGGCCAGGGTAAGGAAATCCATATAATAACTTGATGTCTCAAATTCCCTCAAGGACATTATCTCCAACAGTATCACCTGTGCTACTCATAGATGGGAGCAGAAAGAACTATTTCTGTCCTCCATGTTCTCCAGCTAGACCATGGGAATACCTTGGCAGTATCCAAGCCAAGTATAACTAGATGGGTTTTCTCATCTTGTTTAACCACTATTCTGATGGATCAAGGTGCAGAAGCTCAACTGATTCATCTCAGAAGCTGTAATAACCTTTGTTCGCCACGTTTTCAATGGATAGAACTCCAGTCATTATCATTTCTGACAATGACCACAAATTGCTTATGAAAGTTTCCAATTCATTATATGGATTTGTCTACAAAGCAAGTTTACTAAGGTTCCATGAAACCATTAGCAAAGCTGAAAGTGGTACATCTGCCATAAAAGACACTGTGAGAAAGAATGACAGTTTTGATTGAGCCTTATTTAGCCATCACTCCTCACTATTGGGGAATGGTTTGGCTGCATGCCAACTTGTGAAGGCCGTATGTTGCAAAACTTTCCTCCCTATCCCAGGTAGTAATGCGAAGTGGCTATGAACAAGTACAGAATGAAGAATATTACAATATGGCCCAGCCAGACAAATAGGTCTCATGACCTGCTTATGTTGGAAAAGTAGACCATATGTGTCCCAGGGACAAACAGTGAAAAAGCATAGCACTGACTGCAAGAAACGAGATTGTTCTTTGTCTGAAAATAAAATAGTATTGTTCAATCAAACAGCAAGCCCTTGAATCTACTAAGAACAGAAGTCCATGGTAAATGGTCTGCATCCATCACAAGGAATCTGTGCCAAAATTGTCACAACTGATAAAGGAAAGGGCTAAGGACTCTCAGGGCAGTAGTTGGGATGCGCCATCCCTTCACAACCTCTAAAGAGATTGGTAAAACAGACTTTCCTTCTAAAACACAGAAGCTTTCTGAAGAAGGGTCTAGGTCCAAAATGTCAGTCATCCTGCTCCTCTGAAGCTGCTTGGCCTGCTGTGTCCATCTAGCTCTACACCTTGTTATCTCAGCTTTGGCAGAACATTGGGAGAGGGTGTGGATGATGTATGAATAGCTCATTTGCATAAAGATTTGAGTAAGCTTGTGGTCACAGAGTCATACAGCATGGCAGCAGACCCGTCGGTCTAACTAGTCCATGCTGACCATGTGAAGTAAAAGATTAACAATTTCTTTACTAGCTATGAAGTAATGATAGCTACAGAGCACATCCGTAAGGAGCTGTGTCAGAGTGATGTCAGGTCACACGGAAGTAGACCCAAGTTTATAGGATTAAAAGACATCCCCTCTTACCATACTTTCTATATGCTTCAAATTGTTAATGAATTCTGTTATTGTTCACTTTCCTGAATGTAAACCTGATCTTACTGCAAGAAATACAGAGGAACACAGATGTTTCATTACCATAATGGGTAACATCATCAGTGCAGCCTCCGATGACGCGCTGTTGTGTTTTCCTGCCTGATTTTTAAACTCTGGGGTCTGTTGAGCTGGGTTACCTCACTTCCAGTTTTCCTTTGCAGTAGAGTGTATATGGGGTCTTGCTCTATGTGTTTATTGATGGCTTTCTTAGTGGAGAACCAGGCCTCTAGGAATTCCTGTGCTTGTCTCTGCTTCACCTGTCCCAGAATCCTGGTGTTGTCTCAATCAAACTGGTAGCTTTCCTTATCCATGTGAATTGAGATGAGGGAGGATTGGTTGGGTAATGGTATGACTTGAAGATATTCAGCAGCAGATCAGCTGGGAAAGGACTTGCTGTGGTGGAAATAGCCTTAGTGATGGTGAGAACATAGAACATAGAACAATACAGCACAGGAACAGGCCCTTTGGCCCATGATGTCATGCTGGATATGAGATCAAATGTTGTAAGCAAATCAAATTGTGATTGTATATGATTTCAAAGTTGTGATCAGATTCATTTAGTCTCAACCAGGAACACAGATGGACTCAAGGGCTAGGGAATGCTATTTGAAGTTGGAAACAAAAGCAGTGGCTTCAGATTTCTCAATTCATTTCAGGAAATTTCTGCTGATTCAATACTGCATGAAATATTTCTGAATGCCTCCTGAATGATGCAAGGCATGCAGAGAACATCAATAGTCTACGGTGCACAGAAAGGCACTAGTTTGCTGACCATGATCAGAACTGTCTCTAATTCTCTTCAACTGAATTTTGTCTTCCTAAGTACAGCAGTTGATTTGTAGGCACACAGTTCACATCTCATGGAACAGCTCTTGCGATCCCAGCAAAGCCAGACCCTAGTGGTGGACGCCACCCGCACTGCGAGCATCTCCACAAAGATGTTCAATTGCAACTGGGCTCAGGAGATTTGGCTGGGAAGGGATTAGAAATCCGAAAGAGAGGGACAAATCTTTGGAGATCGGGACAAGAGTCATGGGGCAATGGAAGGTGCCCTGGATGCTTGTTTTATATGGGTCTGAAAGGATAATACTTGATAGATTGTAATAAGTACCGCCTATTCCTTGTGATGCTGTCATAAGGAGTTGGTGAGAAGGTAAATTAGAGTCTCATGTGAGACACAGCAACGACTAGATCCTCTCTGATATAAAGGCTATCTTGATAAACTGTAAATAGTCACTGAGATGTTACAAACAATGTCTTATTTGTTCTACAAGATATTTCTGATTAGATCTGAAAGTGACTACCCTCCATCACACACCCGCTAAAGAACCTACGCATTTAGAACTCCTAGCTGACATTACACATATCACCATTCATACAGGATGTTGCTTGTGACTGTTAGGAGTCTGTACTGTGACAGGATTAGAAACCCGGTTGGAGAATATGTAGAACATAAATTCTATATGTAAGCAAATTAAAATCTAGATGCTGCATGAATAGAAACTCCATGGTCTCGTGGAGTGGATATTTATGTCTGTCTTCCAAATCTAATGCCTTCTTGTGAATAAAAGAACCTTTGCAGAATTCAACTCAACCACGGGAATCAGAACTTTTAAGCAGAGGAAAATGACATTAGAAGTAATCAATCTTCTTTGAAGATTCATAACCTCCTAATTCTATCCGTAGATCTCTTTATAACCATAATCCGCTACCACTTTTCTGTCTGCTTCGATGGTTCTCCCTGTAACCTAGGCTACACATCTAGTACTCTAGTAAGAAAACAATTTGCTTATGCTTTGATGTGTCAGCATCACAGACTAACACTTGTACTCCACCAACACTTCAGGATGTGTTCACTAATGCGATAATGATGATGTAATTGTTTTTATGTAATAGTTATTACTGGATAGAATTGACCAGGTAACTCTACTGCCTGATTTCAGATTCAGCTTGATTTCCTTGTTACATCTCATGTCTTAATTGTTCACTTATGTATTTGAATTGTTCATGGGAGGGAGGGAGGGGATCAATATCCTTGCATTATCTTTATACAGAAGTTTCTACAGCTGTTAAATTTTTGATCACAATTGCAGGAATATACAAGGTTTGGAGGTAGACAGTGTTCAGATCCTTTTTAACCTCTGCTGCACTAATCCCTTCTACCTTAATTACATTCATTCTGCGTAGCTTTTCAGAGCACACATTCGATTTTAACACTCAGAATCAAACACACAGGTAATGATTTGAGTCAAGCAGACAATTTCCCTTGAGACACAACCACTTTGCAATTAATAAGGTCCAAACATCTAACTTGAATTAAGATCATACAAACCAGGAATAAAGAGTGATGTTTGGTGATCTTAGCCAGAAAAATGATGAAGGAGTTGAGAGCTTATATTTCCTGTCCCCACTATTAGATTTAGGCAAACGTAGCCCTTTCATTTTCAGACGTGTGATGCAAATATTAGGTCAAGACTTTCAAAAGAGGACAAAGCATTAGAATTCTCTAATGATCCTTATCCAATGCTGTGACAGAATGGACTGACAGTGAACAATGCTAACAGCCAAAAACCTGCCAAGTAATTAACCTGACAAGCACTGCATGAAAAAAACTAATTAGGTGCATAGATCAAGGACACCAAATGCTTTCATCTTCAATCTCTATTCTGCTTAAAGTTTCAACTAATTCACCACGTGCAACTTATGATGTACAGTAAACTCATTGGCCATTGACTGGTAATTGAACACTTTGCTTATAGGTCAATTCTTTGATTAGACTATTCATTTTCATTTTGCTATGTACAGTGGCTACTTTTAACTGTGGCCGCACAGTTTGCTTAAGTTTACAAACTAAGAACAAAGAAAATTACAGTACAGGAACAGGCCCTTCGGTCCTCCAAGCCTGCATCGACGTGCTACCCATCACAACTAAAACCCCCTATCCTTCCGGGGACCGTATCCCTCCATTCCCATCTTAGCTATATATTTATCAAGACGCCCTTTAGAAGTCGCTATCTTATCTGCTTCCACTACCTCCCCCGGCAGTGAGTTCCAGGCACACACGACCCTCTCTGTAAAAAACTTGCCTCGTACATCACCTTTAAAACTTGCCCCTCGCACTTTAAACCTATGGGCCCTAGTAACTGACTCTTCCACCCTGGGAAAAAGCTTCTGACTGTCCAGTCTGTCCATGCCCTTCATAATCTTGTAGACCTCTTTCAGGTTGCCCCTCAAGCTCCATTGTTCCAGTGAGATCAACCCAAATTTCTCCAACCTCTCCTCATAGCTATTGTCCTCCATACCAGGCAACATCCTGGTAAATCTTTTCTGCACCCTCTCCAAAGCCACCACGTCCTTCTGGTAGTGCAGAAACCAGAAATGAACACAATATTCCAAATTTGTTTGATTGATTTTGTTTTGCACAGATCTGCAGAATTTATCATTTTTCCATGTTGTTAGAAAAGGTGATACAGCATAATGTCATGTTCATGTTTGTTAAACATCCAGCTTTTCTACATCAGCATCTCTTTCTCTCACACTCTCGGATTTGTTACAGGAATAGGGTTAGAAAGGTGGAGATTGTATAGCATTGTGTTTGGGTGATGTACCAGATATGGCTAAATCATTTAAGATACATGAAGATTTTGTTGCGGGATTGATTAGTAGAATTGTGAGGGCATGGTGGAGCTGTTGGATACCTGAGTTCCAGTGACTGATTCCGTGTGAATGATAGGGACGTGTTGGATGGGATGTGCCAATATGAAAGTGCATTTTCTGAACTTGACCTCTCACGTGAGCTTATTAGACTTCTTGTGGCAGTGTTGTCTCGGCCTTGGATGCAGACTCCAAGAGTTGACCAACTCCTGGCTACCTGCTCCCAGTCCTTTCTGAGAATAATCCTTCAGGTTTTCCTGGTCTCAACTGGAACACCGCGTCTCACATCTTCATGCCACTTCAATTGATAATGTCTTCAGCATTCTAGAGCCTTTTCTCTGTTGTCTAATTCCATTCTCGATGTTTTAAATTCCAGAAACATGCAATGTAGCTTCCCTTTCAGGGGGACAGACTGCCTTTAAGAAGAGCAGGCTGGCGACTTCACTCATTCCCTGATGGTCATTGAACAAGCAAGTAATGAGGGGGAGACATTAAATTTGCATCCAGTCTACCTCCAACACAACTGACTCGGGAAATAAATCATGAATCACCCCACCCCCTGCCCAAAACCTGAGGAAAAGGAATCATGTTTACAATGACCAAAGAAATAAAAACACATTTTTTAAAAAAATACCACCAGCTTATTTATATCTATTTATTTATTAAAAGTCTTGTATCTTGTATGCTTCTACTCCCCCAGTTTGACATGACTCTAGCATCTATATCATTAGTTTGTCAGATCTTTTTACAATTGCTACCTGAACCACATCCAAGAATGTTTTTGTTTCTGAAAAGTGACTGCTGGAGACACTAAGTTAAAAAGATGCCACATCATAGAATACGCCCATGTGTGTTTATCATCCAGCATCTGTAAGTGTTGCATTTTGAAGTGTTTAGAAAGAGGAAAAGAGGAAAAAAAAATTTCAGCCATGGTCATCTGTTGCTTTGCCAGGACTTCAGCTGAACCCCAGAATTAGCTCGTCTGACACCACTGGTATATCATACTAAGCTTCAGAATGTCTTGGGAAATTCCCAGATAGTTTTGCAATACAATCCAGTCAGAATGTCATGGATAGTTGCTGTCTGTTTTACAGTATAACTTTGGTGTACAAAGAGGAAAGTGTGGGAGAAATGTTGCAGCAACACGGAAGTCAACAGAACACAACTCTTGTTAATTTGATGGGATTCTCACAGGGAAATATTGCTTTCTATCCAGAGACCTTCCTGTCTCCAGTTTCCCAATTCCTTCTACCTTCCACTGGCGTGATAATTCTTCCACTTCCAACAAAGTTCAAATCTGGCCAAATAATTGCACGACATGTGGCTAGGGTTGAAATTTGTGGTTAAGTCCCACAGTTGGGCTTGATGCGAGAGGCAAACTCTCTTTGGCTGGCCAGTGGCTGGAAAAAAGGCCGGCATATTGCTGATGGTGAGGGTCCACCATCTAATAAAGGAGGACATTGTGTCCGCAAGATCAGGTCGTCCAATCAGTGGCCTGCAGCTCAGCAGCTTTTAGTGTTAGCCATTGCTGATACTGCATGACCAGGGAGAGAGGGAAATATATGTGGCAGAGCGGTTTTGAAGAGAGGTCAGCGTGTTTGGGTAAGTCCAGAGGCTGGCAGCCATGCCCCAGTGTAGAATGAAAGGAGGAGGAGGGAAGAGGAATTGGTTGTTACCATTGCTACAGGGATGTTCCATAGACAGAATATTGCTCCTGCCCTAAACACATAGCGCCAGGCCCTGAGTGCAAAATGCCATTGAAGTTTGAAGGAAGGGCTCTGACTTGGCCAGGTAAGTGGAGCAATTGACCACCAGGTGGGGCAGGCACCCTGCTTGTTTTACCACTGCTGGCAAAAGGCATGCCTGTGGGGAGACAGAGGACTCCTTTCCTAGTCCCTCATCCACCATTTTGTCAGGCCTCTTGTCTCCCAGCCAGTGTCTCAATAAGCTGAGGAACTCCAGCCCATAACACGTTCTAATATTGAGAAAGTCAATTCAGTTAATCAAGTCAGTTTTGATGTTTCTTCTTCACATTGAAGCATCTGGGCTAACTCCATTCTCCTGTCATTTCCATATGGACTTATATTATTTTTCTTTCTCAGTATCTACTATTTATTGTGGGATGTTGGTATAGCTGGCAGTGCATGCGTGTGTATATATGTGTGCATGCGCGCGCGCTTGTGTGTGTGTATGTACGCATGTGCATGTGTGTGTCTGTCTGTGTGTGCATGTCCATGTGTGCGTGTGTGTGCACGCGCGTGCGTGTGTGTGTCTGAGTGTGTGTGTTCGTGTGTGTGTGCCTGTGTTCATCTGTGTGTGTGTTTATGTGTGTGTGTGTGTGTGTGTGCCTGCATGAGTGTGTGTGTGTGTGTGTGTGCGTGTGTGTGCATGCGTGTGTGAGTGCGTGTGTGTACGAACGTGTGTGTGTGTGTGTGTGTGTGTGTGTGTGTTTATGTTGGGGATACAGGGAGGGTGTGATTATAATGTATGTCTTGGGATGGAGGGGGAGAGTGGCTCACTGAGTCTTCTGTCATCAGAGAACATGAAGAGTGTGGCTGAAACCTACATGAGGACGTAAAATAATAGCATTTTACAAATTAATTTAGAAACACGGCTTTTCTTGTCTGTGTAATGTATTATGTATCGATCTATAACATATGAACTTTAATTATATATTGAATGTCATTGTGTTGCGTTATTGCTGTTTTGTTCTTGTGATATCTGGGGTCGAAAAATTTTCAATTGTTAGAATGCAGAGAATTAGAAAATACTGTGGGAAGCACAGATCAAAACAGTACTGAACATTTGGACAAAAGAAAGAAAACTAAGAATTTAAAGAAAACCTTTCAAAGCCTCAAGTCATCCCAGAATATTTTATAAACAAAGAAACGCAGATTATCCGGAAATTTTTCTATTGAAATGTGCTGACTTTTATAATGTGAGGAAAACAGAAGCCAATTTGTGCTCAGCAAGCTCTCACTAACACCAATGTGACAATGGTTGTGATGACCTGTTGGCTGAAGACTGAGTATTGACCGGAGCAGTGAGGGAGATCTCCCGTTCCTCTATGAGAGAGTGCCATGGAATTTCTGACACCCACCTGATGGACTAGGCAGCCAAACAACTTCTGATGAAGGGTTTAGGCCCGAAACGTCAAGTTTTCCTGCTCCTATGATGCTGCTTGACCTGCTGTGTTCATCCAGCCCCATGCTTGTTAACACTGATATCCAATTCTGTTGACAGGGGATTGGGTACTGTGATTAACACAAACAGTTGCTTTTTCTTCAGAATCATACCAAACGAAGGACCATATCTGTATTTGAAGGATGAGGGGTGGTAAATTCAAAAGTCTTCAGAAACAGTGGGTGAATTTGAACTGTGAAGCAAATAGACTACCTGTATCAAGGAGTTCCGCAGCTGATTTATTTGTTTAAAGGCCACATTTATGGCCATTTTTGACTGTCATCAGCATTTTGCCAACAGCAGAGTGATACCCTGACGAGCTGCCAGCTACTTGGAGTCACACTCTCAGCTGCAATTGGGCAAGGAAGGGCAAGCTTGTCTGAGGCCAGGTTTACTTCCTTCCATAGCCATGCAGCCATTTTTGGACATTGGAGTCTTCCTCGCCTGGTTGAAGCCGAGAGCACACTTCGAATTAGTTGGCAGCCTGACAGGGACACTCCGCTGTTGGCGAAATACTGAAGCCAGTGTTTAGTGGTTATTAATATAGCCTGTAAATCAGCTGCAGAGTTCCTGGGTGTGGGTAGCTTCTTTGTCTCTTATCCTTTCCCCAGTCCTTTCCAATGTTTCAGACAATTGCTGTGTGGAGACAGTGCAAGCATTTGGTAATGATGCATTCATGTATAGGCAAGTTTTTTTCAGAGTCTTCCATTTATGTGATACCATATACGAGTACATTTAAAAGTTTTATATAGATTTAACAAACTTGAGAGGGGAGAAAGCAATTTTGAATTGATGATTTTGGATTTGTTCTAAAGTAATTGATTACAATCAACTGCAATGATGTTACCAATTCTATTGTCACTGTGTTGCATGCAGTGACCAGGTTGGTAGGCACTAAATTAAATGGACCTTGGCTTTTTACACTTTAACAGTTCCTTTATTCTTATGGAAATTGTACAAATTCACAAGGCTGTCACATCAACCTCCTCTCTTGTCTCCTCTTGTTTCTTTTACTTCAAAACATGGTAATAGCCAATGGCAGCCTATAATAGTTCTGATGACAGGTACATTTTACAGGAGGCTTCCTTTTCGCTAAGTACATGTAAGGCCAGGAGTAATGAAACTGTTCCAACTGAATGATAGGGTGTAAAGGGCACCCAGCGGCCTGAAAGGCAATCATGGTAAGCGCTCAGAGTACTTTAAGAACATATATAGTAAGGTCATTATAAGCAGTTTGTAAGTACCTACCGGGAAGGGCTGGGGTTTTATTCTTACCTTGCCTGCCCTAGTAAGGTAAGTAATGTTCTCCTATGCTATTCCCAGCTTTTAAAAATTGTCATTAACTGATGTGATGACTGCTTCTGAAAGCTGTGAGTTTTCCTTCTGGCCTGTGCCTGTCTGTGCCAGAGGTGCCTCCCATAAAGCACTCAAAAACCCCCATTATAAATTCTGACTGTTACTGTCCTACTTTCAGACACAGTAATATCCCTGCATGTTGCTTCATTTACAAATAGTTGCAGTGATCTGTCTTCTTTAAGAAATTCCAAAGAATCTCATTGCCACAATTAGCAGGACAGTCTAATCTATTCTATAAACATGCAAAGCCCCTTCTTCACAAAAATAAACATAAAGAACCCACCTACACTCTACAAAATCATAGGGCTAAGTCAGATAGCTGCAAAATATAGACACAGGAATCACAGTGTGTACTGAATTAACACACTTGGTTAAAATGCAAGCTGCATGCTAAATTCTGCCTCCCATTCAGTGGGAAAAAGTGAGTCTGTGCTGAGAAAGACTGAGAAACAATTCAATAAGGGAGAAAGGGAACTCCAGTGTTTTTGCACACAGCACTTGATAGTCTCGGTGGAGTAATTTAGGGAGAGGAGAAATCCTTTTTTTCCACAGGTCAAGGGGCCATTCAGATTCAATGCCAGAAATCATGCCTGGAGAACCATGATGCAATGTAACAAGAATGTCCTTCCACAAACTCTCAAGGGCTCTGTACGCCTCTTCAATGCCATTGCATCCAAACTGCACTATTAGCATCTAACACGGCTCTAATTCAACTCCCATCAATCACTGACAACAATCTCTATCAGTCAGGCTTTATACCCAACAGTTATATGTTTCTGCTCGGCTCACCCACTCAACATGACTTTAAGCCTTACACCTACATCTCATGGTTTGCTCACACTGCCAGCTATTCAATACTGACAGCCACATCAACCAAACATATTGTTTGACACTGACTGACACTCTTCCCTCCCTCTTGGAGGACAAAGTGGCATGAAACTGAAAGCAGCAGAGGCGACTCATGGATACAGACAGACCTGCACGTCTCAAACACCATGGAGTTCCATTACTGGAATGGCTGTTGCTGAAACTGTGCAATGTTTCTCCTAACCGTATACTTCACATGTTACCTGACCGTCACCTCACACTCTCTTCTGATTTAAAAACTTCAGATGATGTGAACACAAGCCGCCTACTTTCTGCACATCACCTTTAACTCTCTCAGAAAAAGTTACTAGCTTCCTCAGATGAGAGTTGAAATCACAATTGTATTAAGCCTATGGAGTTGATAGAGAAGGAGATTCTCTCTGGTGTGAGTAATATAAAGAAGTGTTTTGGGATTTGTAACAGATTGAGTTTAAAATCAGTAAACAACTGTTTGAGAGCTGCAAAGGTATATTTGGGAGCGTGAAAGGAATGTTGTGGGAGCTGTAAAAGATGTTTAGGGATTTTTAAAGGAGTGTTTTTGGGATTGATGGGATTATAATTTTACTATATGTTATGAAATATTTAAATTTATGTTAAATATAAATAGTATAGTCCAGTTTGTCCTATCTCTATTTCATCTGCTTGATAAACTTTTGCTTTATTGTCAAACCCAAATCAATAATATTATATGTTTATGTTTCAGTGAGAGACCGCCTAATAAAAGCAAAAGAGAAACAAAATATGATCTATCAAGTCAGATTTCAACCTTAGACCTAACTGTCCAATACTAGCATTAGCTGGAATCGTACAGTTTCAAAAGACTGTTCTAGTTAGACCAGCAGCTGGTTGTCCTCATCTGCATTAGACCAGCTGGAGAAACGTGCCTAAAATTGGTTAGTGGCAGGATATACAGTACAGTGTTTCGTCTCCATTCAACATGGTGAGAAGCAATGATGATCTGAAGGTTTGCTTTAGTTTCAATATACAACATGATGATGAGCGGTGATGATCTGAAAGAGATCTGCAGACAGATTCCCCCTACTCACACAGCATAGTGAATAGTGATGTGAAATGAGGAAGGCTCTGCAGATCGGATGAACCGAAGAAGAAATCTTTGAGGTAACTCTCAAGATTAAAGAATGTCTAAGAGAATTCCACAAGACATTTCACATCTGAAAAGTGACACACTGGAACAGAAGTAATCTGCGGAAGCACAGGCTGCATTGCCAGGCAGTAGCATGTGAGAGGTGTCCCAAGTCTGAGTTCAGCCAATGAATGAACAGACATTGGAGATTGCATGTGTCAAAAGTAAAAGTCTTTGGTTTGATGGTCGAGTCTACAAATAGTGTGCTAATTCAGGCTGAAAGTGAGAGAACTTAAGAAAAGAAGTTACAGTTCAGATCAAGCATAACTACCATTGCATGCATATAACATGAGGCATGGTTAAAAAGGACATTAACAGGCACAAGACAGAAACATGTAATCTGGGAGCAGAGAGTCAGGGACACTGCAAACTCAATAATTGTAAACAGCTAGGCACTGGGCAAATTAAAGATATAAATAGTTCTGCTCTAACAGGAATATCTTTTTCTGAAGAAATCATTAAAGCAGTGGAGGATGGGAAGTTCTTTGTTGAAGTCACAAAAAAGCAGCAATCAAACCTTAAAGTCGGCAAATGTGAAAATAAACCATTTCAAGTTCAAAAACATGCAAATTTTTTTCTGATACAACAACAGAGTGTGAAAGAAACAGCATGACTGCAGCACTACAAAACAGAAATCTTTAGAATAAGCCATCAGAAATAGTATTAACAGACAGAACTGATTTCAAAGATAGACCAAATAGAACACAAAATTGACATCTTGGACAAAACAAGTTTTGAGGTATAGCTTAACTTTTAAAACAGGTACAAAGTCAGAGCTGAACAGGTAAATAAACTCCTGCATGCAATTGGGAGTACAGCAGATGAAGTTATATCTCACCGAGGGGTATGAGATGCAACAGACGCATTCAAAGTGTTTGGAAACCATTGGCAATTACTTCACCCTCAGACTTAGTAAGAACGCTCAACATTGAGAGGAGTCTGTTGCTAATTTCATTAATGATTTCGGTAAGTAGGGGAGAAACTGTGGTGACTTAAAGTCAGAATTCACAAGAGACCAATTGTAGCTATTATGGATGACCTCTTGGAGGAGTGCACTGTTACTCAAGTCCTATTTCTCCACAGGTCACAACATTAGTTTAAATTATTTACCCATTAAGCAAACTGGCCAATTGGTTGCTTTTTCCATGTTAGAATTAGAATAAAAAATCCATCAAAAGATACCTTTAAAAAGCTCAAGATTATTGATTCATTACAAAACAAAAACTTATTGCGTGAGAATTCAGAATTGATTAACTCACAAAGGTTACGCCATGAAAGTATAAATGTTTACACTTTTATACATTCTAAAATACACACACATACAAACTACATAAAGGGGACTCAATAGATTTCTCTTGACAGAGATTCACTTTGAATAAAGAAAAACACTTTTGCCTAATAACTTCTAGTTCTTGAAGGCAATAAAAAGACATATTCAAACTATTATCCATTTGAAATTCTGCCACACAAAGACTAATGTCATTGAACACATGCAATCATTGCTGGGGACCTTGTACATTTAGGAAGTATTGACAAACTCATTCAGAGCCTTCTGATGTGAGAGCAGCTGGACTAGACATTCAGGTACCACTTTGGACACACAAAAGATGTTGTTTTCCAGAAGCAAGAGTGCTAAACTGGGAACTCCATTGCTTCAGCAGAATGGTCACCAACCAGTCCAAACAATCTCCAAGCAGATGCTGGAATCTGAAATCTATGAACCCAGGCAGGGAGTCTCTGGTAAACAAGAAGTTATCATAAGACGCAGGGCTGCTAAGAAACGCTTTGTTAATAAAACAATGTTCCAATGTCTTTCATTGATTTCTTTGAAAGGAAGACCCCAGGGACCCACAATTACTTAAACTCAAGTCCAAAAAACAAATTATGATGAAGCCTTCAAAACACAGCCCAAAGAGAATATTCTAGTGAAAACCATTCATATTGTGAGTGAAGCAAATATATAGAAACAACACTGAAAACTACAACAAGGAGAAGATTATACATGAAACAGGAGATCACTAATATTCAGTATTTTTTTAAAGCACAGAACCACAGAAAGTACATTTGACTAGCCAGTGCAGTGTATTGGACACCTACCTAGCAGTAAAAAGATTTACCAAAACTGTCGAGATGGAGAAACTTCACAGAGTTCAGCTTTAAAAAAGAATGGTTGTATTTACTGCAAATCAACTTTCAGAAAATGCACTGTAGCAGGACAAAGCCACTGAAAAGCAAAAGACCAAAGATAATCCAAATGAAAGGACAAGTGACTTACAATGATTTCTTGTAGAAGACAAATCCAGAGCTTTCCAATAGGAAATTGGTGGCCCAGGCCTGTCATTTTGCATGTCAGTGGGCATCTGATGAATTTCAAGTTAAGCACAAGAACAAATGACAGAATTTTAGCAAATAGCTTACGTTGGTTAAGAAAATACATTCTGCGCCAACAGAAGCTCAATTACATGGTCATCTAACTGTACTTAAATTTACTGTTGCTTACCCTCCCAACAGAGAGGACACCAAATACTAAAAATCTAAAAGCACTTCCGAACAAGGAATTTTCACTCCTGAATAGAAAGATATGCTCTGACCCTAATCCAAGGTGGAAGATATTACAGCATGAAAAGTTAGGGAATAGTCAGGAAAGGAACAACCATTTAAAAAAATGCAAGACCCTGTAAACTCACATGAAAGCTAAACCAAAGACAGCATCATCTGAGGCTAATTAATTTGTAATAAGAAATTTGTTTCAGAACGAAAGCTGTTACTACGCTGGCCCAGTGAAAATGTTATCCACTGTAATCAACACTGAAGAGAATTCAAACTCCAAGAACAGCAATGTTTGTGAGGAAACAAGCAAAAAGCAAGCCAATAACCACTACACTGCACTTGAGATGTAACTACTACTGAATGAGGTTAGATTGAATACAGAATAATGAACAACTGGTTACGACAGATTAAAGCCTAGAATGGATGCCAAGGTGAATTCCAACAGACAAGCTCAGGAATTTCTTGCCTTCCATGGGAGAATCCTCAATAATAATAATGGAGATCACACCAAGAAAGAATGAATGATCAAAATCACAATTGTTGAAGTAAATAAATTGATTTTACCAATAGTTCAGTCACCATGGATAAATGAGAAAGTCCAATTTGATCAACAAATTGAAGTAATAGCTGCTTCAGTACAGATCTACAGGCAAATTGAGAACTAAAATTTACAACATAAATTGAAGGTGTAATGCATACAACTACGTGGAAGACATCATTAAGAACAGACTAGCAATGTGCAAAGATTCAGGTACTGTGAAGAAAAAATTACTTGCTCCATCAGGGCTGACATGCTCCATGAAATAATTCCAAGGACTTAAAGGTCCTCCTATTCAAACAGAACTACTGACTTTGACCATTAGAAAGATAAAACAATGACCCTCAGGCTAACAAGTTACCATTCCTTCCAAGTCTGAAGAATACATTTTCAGGCAGAATAGAGAAACATTCAGATTACCTGAATTTGTAAAGTGAGAGACTTGGAGAAATGGCATTTTTTTTTTCCCCTTTATGGGATGAAGGTGTCACTGGCCAGGCAGCATTTATTACCCATCCCTAATTGCCCAGAGGACAGCTAAGAGTCAACCACATTGCTGTGAGTTTGGAATCACATGTAGGCCAGACTAGGTAAGGATGGCAGTTTCCTTCCCTAAAGGACATTAGTAAACCAGATGGGCTTTTCCCAACAATCAGCAATGGATTCATGGTCATCATTAGATTCTTAATTCCAGATGTTTATCAAATTCAAGTTTCACCATCTGCTACGGTGGGATTCGAACCCAGGTCCCCAGAATGTTTATCTGGGTCTCTGGATTAACAGGCCAGCAATAATGCCACTAGGCCATCACCTCCCCATATTGTGATAAATGTAATGACATCAATAAATGTATAACAATGATATCATGAGAAACAATGATATAATGATGAGGTCTATAGGATTGAATGGATTTGATTGGGTTAACTGATTCAGAGTCATTGTGTTATGAGATCAATGAGGGCTAATGGGAAAAGTAAGTAAGGATCTTGAAGGAGTAAGATCTAAGATCAGGGCATCCTAACAGTTTTTGTAAGAATCTATGTGGTGTTGTTATAGCATGTGAAAAGCTATATAGATGCAATTAACTATAGACTGTCCACCACATGAGACTCTTCTAGTTAGACCAGAAGATGGAAAACCTCTTCCACAGTAGAACACATGGGCCCTGGAAAAACATATACCTAGAAGGTATTCATGGCAGCATATTATATACATGTTGGTTAGCCTCACTATGTAACATTAAACACCAACTTAGCACACAGCTTTACACAGAGTATGGGGTCCATCCTCTCCAGAATGGAAATGGTTATAATCTCCATGAGTAAGCATAAGTGATGGTGCAGTGTCTGACTTAGGTTTCCATTGTTGTTGGCAGTCCCACATGCTCCAGATGATTCTTCCTTGCAGATGGGTGGGTTGAAGTGAGCTGTCAGTGTTGACTATGGGTTTTCAGGTGGCTATCTCAGTCTTCCAGGCTCTCGCAGAGTGGGGACACTTGATGTTGGCTGCAACAAGTGGTGGTGCATTACTGGCTCAAGCAGGCTGCTCTCTCTTTCGGTGTCTCTTGCTTTCTTTCTCTGTGACTAGTTGATTGGAGAAACTTGACAGCACTTTAGATGATGAGTTACCATTTTGCTCATGTTAGAACATCAACTTCTTATGTATTAATGTTAATAGACAGGATCGTCATGGAGACTTTGAGATTATCTTTGAAACATTTCCTTGACCCCCACCAGCATGATTGTCAAGATTTAGGACATTAGAACTGCTTTCATAGCAACATGATGAAAAAAGGTCAGGGTCCATTTAGCTTGCTTCCTACCATGCTGCTATTTATACTACATGACTAACAGGACTAAGAACGGTCAGGCAAGAACAACCATACTTCCAAGACAGATGAAGTTTTAAAAACATTTCAGGATAACCTACTACCTGCGGGACATTAATTGTATCATTGACAGGGTTCTTATGACATGAAGTAGCTGCCCTAATTGGCTGCAGAAAATTTATTCACATCAACAGCCTTAATCCTGCAATTTCATGGCACGTAATTTATTTAAACCGCCCATTGTGAGGTTGCAATGTTTTCAATTACTTTGAGATTTATGATAGAGTGACACAAGTCACTCAGAGATTTGTGGAAAATCACAATTCAGGACGTGTTACTTCCTAGTAACAGGCTGTTGGATGTGCTGCAAACTAATAATGATGACTGTGGACTCACCATTAATTTTCCGGTATTGTTTTTACTCCACAAGAAGGGAAACTGCGCAAACACTATGAGCATAATTTACACCAAGCTGCCTGTGAACCATTGAATTTCTTTCATAGAATCCCTACACTGCAGAAAGAGGACACTCAGCCCATCAAGTCTGCATCAACCATTGAAGAGCACCCCACCCAGACCCAGCCCCAACCCCACTGATAACCCCACTTTTACCATTGCCCATCCACCTGACCAACACATCTTTGGGAGGAAACCCACACAGACACAGGGAGAACATGCAAACTCTACAAGACAGTCACCCAAAGTTGGAGTCAAACTTGGGCCTCTGGCACAGTGAGGCAGTAATGTTAACCACTGAGCCTCCATGCTTTCGGATTCTTTCCTGATATAATTTCCTATGTATCCTTAGAACGAAGAAATTACTGCTGACATTAATATTTGATGCAATTTTGATGATACTTGGCCCTGTGGGAATTAATTTTATGCCACTTAGGGCTCAGAATAATTTATTTCTATATTGCACAGAGTTCCAAAACTGGTGCCCAATGAAGAAAGAAATGTAAAGAGTGACAAACAGAAGCAGTGATAGATGATCTTGGGGACAATTAAAAGCTTCTGTATAAAAAAATGGTGCCCTCTGGCAAGCTGAAATACAGAAAAAGATCGACATAACCTTTGTTCTGAAGGCAAATGCTTTCTGTTCGCAGCTAGTCTCCAGAGAAGGGAACATGGATGAGTTTAGCAGCTGCTCCAGGTAAGATACATCTGGCAGTGCATAATAACAGGCAGGTCTTATCTTATTTACTCATTTCTGAAGAAGATTGAACATTATGAAGTTGGCTGCAGATTGTTTGAGGATGATAGGAGCTGAGAGGGTTTATGACTCTTCATTGGTTATTCCAGACAACAGTCCCACTCCCCCAATTCTGTGTCCTTCCAGCATCACTCCCAGTTACTGGTGCTGTAAATTACTAGCAAAGCCCACTGTAGCTATCAAGTTGACAATAACCTGTATCTTGTTTGGAAATTGAGGAGAACCTAAGAGTTAGTACACTGACATAAATGAATGAGTGAGAAAATATTTTGATAGAAATTAAAAGATTATTTAACCAGAAACAAGCAAAACAAAATGTCTTTTTTAAATTTAACCTATTTTTCTAATCAACCTGTTCAGAGATGTTGTTACACATCTCTGGAGGAGGTAGGACTTGAACCTTGTCCTCCTGATCCAGGGGTAGAGACACGATCTCTGCATCTCAAGGGAGTTATAATGACACCATAGACATTGAAACATTTTCACTGATAATTTACATCAACTGTTTCTATTTCAGGAGAGCAATGATGGTTGATTAAATACAATTGCAGTGCATTGGTTTCGGGTTTCAAATGAGCATATTTTGAATGAGACCTTTTTGAAACTGTGGTAATTGAGTCAGGAAGTGTGAGCTTGTAATGTTTTGCACTTTAAATAAATATAAGACTGAATAAAGTCAGTTCCGGTACTGTTCTTCATGATCTAACTTTCTGGAATAGAACCCTTAACTGCAGTACCAAGCACTCTCAGGTCAGTCTAACTAGTTGAAAGCAGAGTAAAACTCCTTCTACTCTAACCCGAAAATGTAATTGAATTCCTAGCCTCACTGCAGCATTTCTGATGATAAGAGTTCTTGCTTCTTTTTCCAAAATTTGAAAGTAATTGGGAAAAGAGCAGGATAAATCCATCAGTCAGTGGACAGCAAGTTCCTGATATCAAGTACTGTGCATGGTGTTACAGAAATTGAAATGCAGATCAGCTTTATTCATTGCCCATGATAATGTACAGTGATATGTAACACCTCTGCCACACGTAGGCACTATAGCCAGGAAGAGCTGGCCAGACAAATTGAGAAATAGAAACTTAATACATGATTCAACCCTTTTAAGGAGACAAATTCATCTGTGTATAAATGCTGGATTGCAGTGTCTCCCTTCACATCAGAGCAGCAAATGAAACGAACTATCATGGGGCCTTCTACAGTATGTATCTGGTGACGAGTTAATTTTCTTAACTATTGGGAGTAGCTCACTGAGACATCATCCCTCAATCTGGGGAAGGAAAGAAATGTATTGTTAATCATGTAGAGATTTGAGGAAATACAAACTAAGGACAAGTAGCCACTGAAAATAGTTAAATCATGATGTTTATTAGGGAGTTTGTTAAATACGTAAGAATAACAAAAAGAAATAGGAAAAGGTCAGGTAGTGGTTGTGGAGCAGAGCTAACAGTGACAGTGACAGACAAAAATAGTCTCATCCTGTGCTTACATTTGGTAATTCTCTACAGATAGGTGGCACAGTGGCATGGTGGCACAGTGGCTCAGTGGCTAGCACCACTGCCTCACAGACCTGGAGACCCCAAGTTCAATTCCACCCTTGGGTGACAGTCCGTGTAGAGTTTGCAGATTCTCCCTGTGTCTGCAAGGGTTTCCTCCCACAGGTTGGGTGGATTTTAAATTATTGATAGTGTGCAGGCTGGGTGGATTCGACACGGGAAATGCAGGGTTACAGGGAGAGAGTAATGAGGTGGGTCTGGGCGAGATGCTCTGAGGAGGGTTAGTTGCAGACTTGATGACCTGGTACCACTCTCTAAAAGTTCTATGAACGTAACCTGGCTGGAGATAACCACTGTTAGCTTTGGTAATTCCTTGCAGAAATTAACCCAGCTAGACATAACTACTGTCAGTTTCACACAGGCTGTTGCTCACAAGTTCAAACAGACAAGAGGTTTTGCACCAATCACCATGTGCACACTATAGGGTTTCAAGTCATGAGGAAAACCTCTTTCCTTGTCTCCAAGAAATGCTGAGAAATTTTGGTATTTATTTCACAGTGATAAGGTGGGCCTGGGCTGACTGAATTCACATGTAACCCTGACAAATGACAAAAATGGGATATTTCCTCTTTGCTTTAAATAGTTTTGTAGTGTAATGCAATAAAATCTTTAAATAAAACTAACCATCTGGCCTAAAGCAATGACAAATGAGAATGTTACCTGTACAATTGTATTGCCATCCTCTGATTCCTCTGCTCATATTTTATGATTCACTAAATCCAACTCACTAATGACTCCAGCCTTCATAGGCCAATGTTAGTTTCTGGTGCTTGAAATTCTCATCCTTGTTTGCTTGTTCTTCAGTCCTGTGAAGACCTCGCATACCTGCAAATTCACTCTCCTCTTTGAACTCTTTGTTTCATCCTATGTCTTTGTCTTTTCGTGCATCCACTCATTGGCTCCATTATTGGTGACCATGCCATCAGCTATCTAAATCCACCTCCAGTCAGGTCCAACAGAACCGTGCTGGGTATCTGGAGGTCCCTACTTGGCCGATGAATGCAGTTGTTCAACACAACAGCAATCATTGCCTTCAGTTAGGGTGGTCTACAAGCCAAATTTTCTGTGTTGTACTCTGACTATCCCAACTAACAGGCTACTTAGCCGATGAGCCCAGACAGTGCTAGAGGCATGGACACTGATGATTGGTACCCTCTGACTTCCCATCTCCTGAACCCAAATAGATGCTCATTTTGCTAGCCATGCTGTGAGCTTTCGATTGAATATTCCATGTCGGTGGGGCTGGACATAAGCACCAATTCAATTATTGATGCTAAGTAACAATTACTAGGTTACCTGACCCTGATTCACATCTGGACCATTTCCAACTGAGAGTAACAGCATGTATAGCATTTGAGGAAAGGTCATCCACTTGAAATGTTACCTTCATTTCTGTCTCTAAATTACTGCCAGTCGTTCCATGTGTGTTTCTAACATTTTCTGGTGTCATTCTCAAGCTTCTTTTGAGTAGAAATTAAGCTGTAAGCTCACTGCAACTAATTGGAGCATTGGTAATGCCATCGGCAGCACCAGAAAGATTGAAGACATGACGAAGAGATGGAAACTTTCCACCAAGGTGATTGACCATCAGTTACTCTTCCTGGTACAGCTCTTGACATTCATTTAGTATGTCAGCATGTTGGTGGTTATGCAGAAGAAATGGTATTTATAGAGCTCTATGTTCTTCGACTATAGATGGATGAGGAATAGAATGATAGAATCCCTGCGATAGGTGTGGAAGCAGGTCATTTGGCCCATTGAGTCCACACCAAACCTCCAAACAGCAACCCACCCAGACCCACCCCACTAATGTATAACCCTGCATTTCCCATGGCTGATCCATTTAACCTACACATCCCTGGACTGTGGGAGGAAACTGGAGCACCCGGAGGAAACCCACACGGATGCAGAGATAGTGTGCAAACCCCACACAGACAGTCACCAAAGGCTGGAATTGAACCTGGGTCCCTGGCACTGTGAGGCAGCAGTGTTAACTACTGAGCCACTGAGCTACTGTTCCACCCCCGTACAGGTTTGCATTCTGCTCCCCATATATCATGAGAACTCTAAAGTTTTAGAATTACATAAGCAGAAACTGGAGGCACGTTTGTTGATAGTGTGAAAAGAATAGAAATAAAGTACTTTTATAGAACGTTATCCAATAATTGAAGTTATTCACAATTATTAAATTGCACTTTACCAAATGAAAACAAAGAGCAAGTTGTGAGGGGTCTCATTATCTCCCAGAGATGTCCTGTTTGGAATGTTTTAAGGCATCTTTACTGTTTTTGAAGACAAGTTAAAAAAAAGGGCTTGACTGTTTACAGATGACTGCATGGTTTATGCATCAGAGAAAGCTCAAGATTAGATCAATTTGTTACAAAATGATTTGGAATTGCAAGAAAAAATAAGATTAATGGAAGGTGTTATTCAAAGTCAGATAAAGATATGTTATGTGCATTATTAACAAAAAGGAGGCACCAAGCTTTAAACTTTATAACCAAATTCATTAATAAGTAGATACGCAACCAAACCTGGGAGTTCGTCTTAAAATTCTCTTTGATGGAGATTCCACACTCAGCAAACAATATCCGAAGAAAGTAGGGTTGTTGGATACCTGAGGAGGAATCTTTGCTATTGCAATAAAAATATTAGAGTTACAGCTTATTAAAGGTTTATTCACCAGTCCCCATGTACGTAAGTCATGTGGGGACTCCTTACTCAACGGGAGATATAAATAAGATTGAAGTGATCCAAAGTTGCATTGCAGAAATCAGCCCGGGCAACACTCCAGCGTCACATCCTCGCTCAAAGATTTAGAACAGGAATCCCGACCAGCAAAGGAGTAGGAATAAATAGACTTACTATGTTCTATAAAATATGGAATAGGTTGTTGAAAATTGACAGTAACATGTACCTGGTGCCCTCTAATAATGTCAAAACACGAGGTTGCCATGCACACAAACTGCAAAACCGTTTGTTCTTGTGAATGTATCTACAATCCTTCCCCAGGAAAATTCCACAAAGGCACAAGCTGACAAAGGAAATATTCACAATCCCATCACTTGCAATCTTCAAGACGCAACGTCAGATTGTTACCTGGTTTAGCTAACAATGTCCATATAAATGTTGCCAGAATACAATTATTAATTTTTGACTGACACAACTAAACACGAAGAAATGTTATGTTTTCTGCTGTATCCTAGACAACTGACATTGAATTTAGTTCTACTCCAGCGAAGAACCAAATACATTAAACCTGGGTTAAAACACAACCAACCACGGCATCTTTTCAGCTGTCAGTGCTGAACCTCAGATATCCATGTAGCGCAGACTCATTCTGCTTCATTTTTTCCACTTTAATAGGATCTATTAAAAACACAGCTTTTAAGTTGTCCACGATAATCACAAGCGCATCAACTCAAGTGGAATACATCTGGCAGCCAAAGCAATTAAAAGCCTGTGTAACCTGGATGACTAACGCTTATATTCCACCTGGGCCTTGTTATCTTTCATTTTTCCAGGTCCATGGAGGGCAATTGCTGATAATTGCATGCTCTAGTAGGTAGTAAAGCAAAATAGAATGGAATTGTATCTAATCAAAACAACCAGATGTGTTTATAACACAAACGTTGCCTGAAAAACAATATTCGTTCAACAAAAGCTGTGATTTTTTAACATGCTCCAGATATACCTTTCTAAATGATCCTCACCCACACCAAACCACCAAGTTCTTCAATGTAATGAAATTAGGTTTAACGTGACCTGCTTGAAGAAAACAAGCTGGCATTTGGCTGAAAATGGTATTGGGTACATTCTGATACTCTGACTGGTGCTAATATCTTGGAAGAGGAATTCTGATGGGCTTCCAGAGCCTGTTTGTAGTAGTAAGACAGATTAACATGTGACTCAGTGTTCTGAACATATATAGAGCACAATTTGGAATTATGAGTGATAAATAGTCAGGCCACCCATTAAAAATGTCCGCTTATTTATCCTAGCCATTTTAAAAACATTGCTCTAAATATGTCTTTGATTTTATTTCTGCGAGTCCTAGAGGAGCAGGAGCTACTGTCTGAGCACAACAAAAGTACTTCTGGCTATGACTGAAGTTAGCCAAGCAATAGTGGAAGCTGAGTTAGATATATTTTTGATAGACAAGGGAATCAAGACTTAGGTGGTGCAGACAGGAAAGTGGGAGCTAAAACTGTACAACTATGACGTTATTGATTCGTGAATCAGGCTTCAAGGGCCAAATAGCCTACGTTCCAATGTTTCCATACCCATTTTAACCCCACAATCAGTTCCTGCCCTATACTACCTGCCTGTTAACTAGCTTGGCATCTGAGCTCATTGGAATTGATCAATCTACTGATCATCTGGCGAGCTGATATAGGACACCTGTCTGGATGAGACCAAGCTTCAACAAAGCTCAAACCTAACAGAGGACGGCCAACGCTGCTTAACACTCTGAGGTCAAAATATACTTGGAACTTCATAAGTCCATTTTCCTGAACAGGTCTACTGTATCGGTCTTACGCTCTTCCCTCAGTATTTGTTTCCTTCGACAACTTATTCTTTAAAAAGAAGCCTGAATCATTGCACTTGATTAACTTTTGTAAATACCCCGACCAATAAAATGTAAAAATTTCAGAAGATTCTCACATGTTCTGCCATAGGAATTTCAAGGGATATCCTTTGTATTTTTTGACAATATTAAGGAGGCACCATGTTCTGGTGACCCACTATCTCCTCTTCATCCACAGGTCTGTAAAGAGGTCTCTGAATTCTCCTCAGGATCCAATTTTTAATGTGGCAACATCCTAGAATTCCCTGTGCTTCATTTTTGCTTTGAATCAATTGAACCAATCTACTTAACTCTGGAATAAAACAAAGAACTGCAGATGCTGGAAATCAGATTTAACTGGATCAGTTTGTCAGGCTCAATGGGAGAAGACTTATTGAACTCTTCCTTCAGGTTACCAAAACCCCGAAGAAATTTACAGATGGCCAGGTATCTGTCTATGGTGCCAATGTGACCTCTGGTGATGGAATTTGTTTAGCTCTGTTCAAGTCACTGCATACCCATGAAAAATTCCTGGAACTTTTTCTGCAATTATTTTGTTTCCTTGACAATGTTTTTTGTGTTTTTCTGTGTTTATTCCAGAAACTATAAATTTTGTGTCAAACAGAAGTAGGTCAAATCTTCTATGTGTAAACCGTGGACACCCTTAGGTTACCATTCCAGACATTAGTGGAGCCTGGGTACACACAATGTAAAAATATGCATGTACATAAGTATGTACTTCATGTCAATACTATCCAGTAAAACATTGGCATTTAATATGGTCTCTGGTGGAAAAGTTATTCCTTACCACAGCAAAAAAATTTGGACTGCTTCTGCATCCCTCAGTATAGCTACATGTTTATGAGCCTCCCTTTAGGAGCAAGGAGTTACTTGACATCTTGATGAGAATTCCCTGTAGCTCTCATGTAACTTGTTCACCATCTGTGTACCCACAGCAATGTTTGTATTTGGCCTTACAGCTGCAGTAAAAGATGCAACTTGGTCTGTCATACTTTCAATCAGGACCCATTCCCTGCACTGACCTCATATACACCAACAAGTACCATGGGTTTTGTCTGCACAAAGGGACTCCTACTTTCTGACGATGGAAATGTCTTTGACTTTCAGGTATCACTGCCATCCTCAGCCCCTCCCTGTACATCCTGAGGAGAAGATCCTGGGAAATCCCCAACTGGGGCGAAACTCTGAGTCTGTGGTTTGCACTGCTGCCTCACAGTGCCAGGTTTGATTCCACCATTGGGGCAGCTGTCTGTGTGGAGTTTGTACATTCTCCCTGCATCTATGTGGGTTTCCTCCCACAGTCCAAAAATGTGTAGGTTGAGTGGATTCACCATGCTGAATTTCCATTGTGTCCAGGGGTGTACAGGCTAGGTGGATTAGCCATGGGAAAATGCAGGGTTACAGGGATTGGGTGGAGGGTGTGGTTCTGTGTGGGATGCTCTTCGGAGAATTGGTTTGGACTTTGTGGGTTGAATGATCTGTTTCCATATTGTAGGGATTCTATGGTCTTTCTCATGCCTGCCTATTCACCTTCCTTTCACTCTCCTTCTCAGGTTTGTAAGAGAGACAGGAAAGGATTTGTGGACAAGCTCATACCATCAGTCATTGCATCTGTCTGAGTGGTAAAACTATCAGTTTCTTCCATTTGGGTTCTAACTTAATGGCAGGAGTGAATTCTTAATTCTTTCCAGGAGGACTACTTCAATTAATGCCTTATGTGTTGTCTCCATCTTCAGTGTCAAAGTTAATTTGCTTTAGCTTCTCAAATTCTATTTGATTTTGGCCAGGCTGCTTCTAGAAATTCTGAAATTTCTGCCTGTAAATCTCAGGGACAAGATTAAACACTGGGAATAGTTTTATTGCTGCCCCATAATCTGTAGAAACCTCTTCAGAAAGCATGGTTTAAACTTTGTGACCATAAAGACCATGAGATCATAAGAAGTTGGAGCAGAATTAGGCCATTTAGTCCATTTCCTTGGAAAATAGGCGACAGGTTTAGATAGAGGATCTGGATCAGAGCAGGCTTAGAGGGCCGAAGGGCCTGTTCCTGCACTGCTTTGTTCTTTGTTCTTTGAATCTGCTTCACCGTTCGATCACAGCTGCTATGTTTCTCAACCCTGTTCTTCTGCCTTCTCGACATAACCCTTGATCCCCTTACTAATCAAGGACCTATCTTTGTCATCAGCACTGTCAATCAGCCTGTTTTGCAGAAGCAATGCCCAGTTTTTGTTTTTGTTTGTGTTTTTGTTCCAGCTTTCGTTGGCTACCTCATCCATTTAGCTAATTTTTTCAGCAGAAATGGGAAAAAAACGTCTCCACACCCTTTTCATCAAATTTGCTCAAATGTAAACAGCTCTCCACTGGGTTGTGGCTGGGGGCCCAAATATTTGTTTATCTGAATTTCCTTCAGATTCAGGGGCATGTTTCTGAGTTTAGTTCCATCATTTTAAACCAATATGCCCTTTCTGTCTTCTTTTCATTCTGCTGCCTCTCTTCTTTTTCCCTTTCACGTCATCTTAAGAATTCTTTCTTTTTTCATCTCTCTAAAATTCTTTTCCTTTTCCTCAGAGTTCAAGCTTTTGTCTTTCTTTTTCCTTTTCTATGTCAACCTACTTCATCTGCAACAGCGTGCTTGCTAATTCAACTGAACTACAATCTGGATTGTCTTTTATTTCTTCCAATTTCAAATGCTCCTCAATTGTGTTTGCATTCTTAGCCCCAGCTTTTAACTCTAATTCTAACCTTTTTGCCAATGTGATCAACCTATTTTCTATTTTGGCATTAACCTTAACCTGCATTCATATCTTGACCATCGATTTTGAATCTGCACAAGCTCCTATTTATATGCTATGCCTCTCTTTGAAGTGCCACCACTCTACAAGTTGCAACGTACATTAATGAAAAGATTTTAACCAGTTTTCAACATAGTCAATGAATTATGTGTTAATTTATTCAGTTCAGAATACAATTCTACAAAACAGACTTCTTTAATGAACAATGAAACAATTGGCTTATTAAAAAATAATATATTGTTATAAGACCAGGCAAAATATACCAAGATCATTAACATAGCATGAAATATAACAATATATATA
>JAHRHZ010000095.1:3177731-3212930 GCA_024137785.1 Ginglymostoma cirratum | reverse complement strand
CAATGCCACAGTGATGCCACCTGAAGGCTGCAGGAACAGCAAATCATATTCAGCCTGGGAACCCTGCAGCCCAATGGCATCAATGTGGATTTCACAAGCTTCAAAATCTCCCCTCCCCCAACCCCATCCCAAAACCAGCCCAGCTCATCTCCACCTCCCTAACCTGTTTTTCCTCTCACCTCAAGCCACACCTCCATCTCCTATCTACTAACATCATCCCGCCCCCTTGACCTGTCCGTCCTCCCTGGACTGACCTATCTCCTCCCTACCCCACTACCTACACTCACCTTTACTGGCTCCATCCCCGCCTCTTCGACTTGTCTGCCTCCTCTCCACCTATCCTCTCCTCTATCCATCCTCTATCCTCCTCCCCCTCTCTCCCTATTTATTTCAGAACCCTCTTCCCCTCCCCCATTTCTGATGAAGGTTTTAGGCCCGAAACGTCAAGTTTTCCTGCTCCTATGATGCTGCTTGACCTGCTGTGTTCATCCAGCCCCATGCTTGTTATCTGGGCTTTCTTTGAACCATCTTTCCATGACAGAAATGATATTTGTTTCTGGGATAAAAGGTACTGCAGATGCTGGAGAATCCGAGATAACAAGCATGGGTTCTGGTCCCAGTTAGATCTCCACTGAACTGCCCCGAAAACGTTCAATCGCTAGTCTTTTTTTCTAAACTAAATACAATCTCTAATTATCCTGAACCATAAAAATTAACAAGCTAATGCCTTTCAATGTTTACCGTACCCTCTTTTGTTTCTTCTACTGGCTCTGCTTGAGCTTGTGCAAATATTGGGTATTTGGAGAAATTGCTAAAGGCAAGACATGGAGTGAAAGTTGTTGCAAATAGGCCAGGAGATTTTTAATGCAAGAGAGAATGTGGCGCTGTGTACTTGGGTGAAATGCCTGCAACAGTGAACACCTGATACGATGTGCAAGCTGAGAGAAGTGGCGTATAGCAATGCCCAACATGTACAACTATGAATGTGTGTCATGACTGGTGATAGTTAGATGTTGTTGGTAGTTGGGTGATCATGTGTGGTGCCTTGAATAATGTATAGTGGTGCACCTCATGAGATGGGATATTAAAGATACACTGAGGTTGACCACTATTTTGGAATCATTAAATATCTTTTACCTCTGCGTCCAAATCTTTACAGTTAGACTTTTGAAATTGTCTGCCTTGAGTATTTCCTCTCATTGGCTTCTTAACACCTGTCTGCAAGTCCTCCTGGTGCCCTGAGGAAAGAGGGACTTTCCTTCAATGCATCTTCTACAGTATCACCTCTAGCATGGCTTTAGAGAACCATGGAGCTCAAGCTCTGCTTTACTGGAGCATTTCTGTAAGTATTCAAATCTCTTCAATTCCTCTGTAACAGGTTCTCGGCCACGTTGCAACCAGAATGCAGCTTGTCTTTAAAAGGCGCAGGCTAGCTTTAATTGGTACTATTCTCATGTACACTGCAGAATCTGCACAGAGGAGTGCAGTCACTGAACAGCATGTTTAATGCTGGGCTGTGTATTTCCATCATTATAATGAGCAGGTAACACAAAATTTGCATGCTGTCTACATAACTTTAGTATGTGATATTGATTGCTTTTTGTTTTCTGTTAATAGTAAAACAAACATTACCCCTGAAAGAGTTTCTAAAAACTACAGAACTACAGTAAAGGTATACCACATTCAGCTAATAGCGCTGGAAGTTGCCAGCAATCAACTAAGTTTCAATTCTGGTGAGTTTCATGGAGGATTTCTCTCCCAGCAAGTTTTCTCATAGTCTTCTGAAATTCGCCTAATGACCGTGCATCACATACCCCCATGCCAACCGGCTCGTTGTATTCTCCCATTTACCACAAGCAGAAATATTGGCCATGATCAGGTCCTCTCAGGATTCCTGGCACCGGTGACACCTTTAAATCCCAGCTGTGTACCTGGTCAAGTACCGGAAGTCAGATGTTGCCTTCCACAGATCCTGTCATGTCAAACAGAGGGAAATCACCAACCTCCCCCAAACCCCAGCATCCCATTTTTGCCTCTAGAGATCCAAAGGTCTTAATGGACAGGGATTGTGTGGCCTCTGCTCATGCAGCATGCCCTGAGATTTTGTTTCCTGGTCTCCAAGATAGAAGGTTAGAAGAGGAAGTGGGCAAGCTGGAGTTTCCAAGTAACCACACTGACTTTGATGTCAGGAATGGCCACCATCCGGTTTCTATCTGTCAAGTTAGAGAACGAGAAACTGTACATCAGTGAGGTGAGGCAAGAGCATAATAAGGATTTTAATGCATACTCACTGCTCAGTAATGAGAATCTGAAGTCGCTTTTCAACACTTTGTTAGATAAGATTCTTTGCTCTCAATGTCAGGAAGATCTGTCCTCAACATCTCATATATGATCCTTTCAATCTCTTTACCTTTGCGTACGTTGTTCAAAATCTGCAACCTCCAAGAATTAAAAAAAAAACTATCCATTTGTTTCAATCTCACCTCTCAGCGTCTGAACCGTAGTTTTGCAAGTTGCAGATCCAAATATGTTTTAAAGGGATTGGGAGTGTCTGCCTCTATTAACAAAGAACTTCAGACACCCATCATCCTCTGGGTGAAACCGTTTTTTTTCTCATGCCTGCCCTAGTCTTTCTACTAATCACGTTAATTCTGTACCTCTTGACATTGACTTCTGCATTCGGGGAAACAGGTCTTTCATGTTTACTCTATCTAGGCCCCTTGTAACTTTGTACATTCCAATTAAGTCACACATCAGTCTTCTCCGTTTGAAAGAAAACATTCTTAGATCTTCTCATCTTTCCTCATAGCTGCAGTTTTCAAGCCCTGGTACCTTTCTTGTAAATCTCTTCCGTACTCTCTCTAGGCAATTATATTCTTTCTGAAATGCAGCAACCAGAACTGAACACATAACTCCAGCTGTGGCTTAACCAGCGCTTTATACAGTTCCATCATTACATCCTTGCTTTTGTATTTTATATCTGATTTAATAATGGAAGGCATTTCATATGCTTTCTTCACAACCTGATTTGCCTATCCTGCTGCTTGTAGACATGCACTCCAATGTCTCTAACTTCCTCTACTCTTTTCAATATCCTTCTATTTATTGTGTAGTCACCAGCTTTGTTTGTCCTCCCCATTTACATCACCTCATGCTTCTCTGAATTGAATTCCATTTGCTACTTTTTTGCAGTCTGAATCCACATTACAAAAGAAATGTGATTATACTGTACGGGGTGTGGAGAAGATTTACCAGAATGTTCTCTGGCCTGAAGAGTTTTAGTTAAGAAAAGAGATTGAATAGACTGGGTCAAAAAAAAACCCCTGAAGAACTGCAGATGCTGTAAATTAGGAACAAAAATAAAAGCTGCTGGAAAAGCAGGTCAGCACTGAGTGGGGATATGATTGAGATGTATAAAATTATGAGAATCATAGACCAGGTGGACAATAAGGAACTTTTTCCATTGTTGGAGGGATCAATGACCAAGGAGTACAGATTTAAGATAAGGGGCAGGAGCTTTAGAGGGGATGTGAGGAAAGAAAGTTTCACCCAGATATTGCCATGATGTGGAGGTGCTGGTCTTGGACTGAGTGGACAAGGTCAAAACTCACATGACACCCAGGTTGGACTATAACCTAGTGTCCTGTGATTTTTGACCTAATCCAGAGGCTGGTGGGGATCTATAACTCACTGCCTATAAGGATGGTAAAGGCAGAAACCCTCATGGCATTTACAAAGTACTTAAGTGTACAGCTCTGATGTCAAGGCATTCAAGACTATGGGCCAAGTGCTAGAAAATGGGATTATAATGTTTTGATGGCTTTTTTCAACCAGGACAAAATTCATGGGTCAAAGGGTCTTTATCTATGCTGTATACATTGATAACTGTGTGACTCTTCCAAACCATTGAGATAATTTTGGAGTGAACCACCATCCTCTACACGATCAAATACACAGCTCATTATTGTCTCATCTATAAATTTCCCAAACACGCCTCCCACATTTCAGTCCGATTAATACATACAGCAAACAACACCAAACCCAATACAAAGCCCTGCGGAACACACCTGGAAGCCACATTCTAGTCCCGAAAATATTCATCAACCATTACTTTTTGCTTAACAACAGCAAAAAATTACAAAAGGATATCGATAGATTAGATCAGTGAGTGAAGCTATGGCAGATGGATTTTAATATTTGCAGGGTAATGTTTTTTTCAGAAATCATGAAATTAATTGCAATGGATGTCCAATGAGATTTTGGGGTTCAGGAGTGCATGGTTTGCTAAAATTCCATGAACAGGTGCAGAAAATAGTCACGGTGCCTAATGGATTGCTGCCCTTCATATCTAAAGGCCTGGAGTATAGGGGTGCAGATGTCATGCTGCAGTAATGCAAGAAACTAGTCAGGTTGCACTTGAAGTACTGTGAGCAGATCTGGGCAACACAGCTCCAGAAAGATGCTTTGGTCCTGGAGGGTGTTCAAAGTAGGTTTAGAAAGATGATACCAAGACTTCAGGAGTTAAGTTATGAGGAGAAATTAGGTAACTTATGCCTTTCTTCTCTAGAATTTAGTAAGTTAAGGGGTGATCTAATTGAGATCTTCAGGGTACTAGCAGGTAAAGACAGTGTAGCTAAAGATAAGTCATTTCCACTGATTGAAGCTTCTTCAATCGAGGGCATAGTCTAAGAAGTAGAGCCATACCATTCAGGAGAGCTGTTAGAAAGCATGTCTACATGCAAAGAGTCGTGGAGGTTTGGAATTCTCTTCCTCAAACAACAGTCAATGCTAATTCAATTGTTAAATTTAAATCTGAGATGGACACATTTTAATTAAACAAGATTATCAAGGGAAATGGGCCCAAGGCAGACATAAGAAGTTGAACAACAGATGAGCCATAATCTTATTGAATGGTGAAACATGCTCAGGGGACTGAATGGCCTACCCTAGTTCCTATGTTTCCTATTGATAAGCCTTTTATTGATCTAACTTGCCACATTCCCCGGTACCCCTTGGGCTTTCACTTTCTTCATCAGTTTGCCTTGTGAAGCCTTATCAAATGTCTTACTATAATCCATGTCAGCAACATGCACTCCACAATGCTCATCAATCCTGCTTGTTACTTCCTCACAAAATCCAATCATGTTAGTAAGGCTTGCACTTAACAAAACTATGATGATGATCCCAGATTAACCTGTGCCTTTCTAAGTGACAGGTTAGCCTGTCTCTCAAAATTGACCAATGATTTGCCCTTCATTAAAACCAGATTAACCAGCCCGTAATTATTTGTCCTATCCCTTGTAACCTTTTTAAACAATGATACAATGTTCACAGACCTCCAAACCACTGATACCTCATTGTATCCAGTGAAAACTAGGAAATGATCCTTAGAACATCTTTTTTTCCACTCCTTGACTTGCTTTAGCAGCCTTAGGCAGAAATAATCCATCTGGGCCTACTGATTTATCCATCTTTAAAGTGATCAATCCCTCTAGAATTTTCTCTCAGGATATGCTAATTTTATCAAATATTTCACACTCCTCCCCTTAAACTAGAAAGTCTGCATTATCCTACATGAAGGCAGAGATAAAGAATGACTGGAATAAAAATAAAAAAACTGCTTTAAACCAAAGATACGGCAGAGACCTTGCGGCAATTTTAAAAATCATGTTTGTGGAGCACATATTGAGTTGCATATGATGTCACATTTTCCCAGAACATTGAGATTGACAGCAGAAACCTCAGTTCCAATCGGTCCTGAGCTAAGGGAAAACTGCTTGCTAACATCATCTTGTTAGGCCCCTGACCAGGTGACCATGGCTTGTGTGGGGTGATGCAGCAGAGACCTACCTAGCCAGCAAGAAGAAAGCATCAAAAACTCTCTTCACCGTTTCTCCTGTGTGGAGGTACTAGAAAGTCTTCAGTAACAAGTAACTGCATTCCACTCACCTTTTTCTCAAAACACCTATAAAGACAGTGAAAGGGCAAATTCCCAACCAGCAAATGAAAGATAGCATCAGTGTACCACAATTTCATCCCATTGACAAAGAGCTTGAAAAGAACTCATAGGAAGGGACAGAAAGCAATTAATTGGATCCTGTTGTCCAGGCTGATGCTGTTATACTGTGTTTCCCTGACTTTTTTTCCCACCTTTAATATCCACACCTTTTCTATCTTTGTATGTCTGTCTATTTGTGAATGCGTGAGTTTAAATGGGGATAGAGTTTAAGTTGGAGAGTTATAAGTTAGCAATACATTTTAAATAAATGTCATTGGTTAAAGGCAATTTGTTTGTAATAGGATCTTTTCTGGTTAAGTACAGGAATCTGGTGAGTATCTTCTATTAACCTATGTTAGCATGATTATTCTTTTAGAATGAAGGTAAGTTGAGGAGTTTGGATAGACTGACTGAAGATTTTCATATTCTCTAGTGATTCTGGGAATAATAGGGCTTGATTTCCAGCGCATTACCCAGTGAGTCATAATAATGATCTATGATGGTCAATTGTTGCAACATCATCACATGGTGTGCAAATATTTTTTCATTAAAATCTTACATCCATGCAGCAGTGAGTCTTTTACAAGCTTTGTTAAATTATCTGTAACAAAAAGACATGCTCAAATAAAGCCTAGAACTAAGGACGAACAATTGTCCTAACAAAAGAAAAATCTTGCTCTGATCTAAGATCTCTAAAAGATATTGAAAAGTCTAATCATTAAAATCATGGCTGACAAAAGGTATGCTGATGTGTGCAAACTGCAGTGGAACTGCAGTTTTTCATCTGGTTGCCACAGTGCATGGCAACATGTGTGTAAGGTTGGATTTGGTCCTCATCTGAGGCTGGTGGTAACACTGCAACATGAGAATGTCCATTCTGACAGCCTGTCATTGTGCTTTCTCATTCAGCAGTCACTTTCGCTTTTGAGAAAGCAATTAGGTTGCATCATTGCTTGACCGTCATTTGCAGAGTAATAATCAAACCTTTGTACAATAATGTCAACCCCCAGACAAAAGATAGTCATTTGTTGATGTCAAATTGCATGCCGTCATCCACGATGTAAATTCATAACATGGTAGAAGGTCACAATTAATTTGAACACATTGCAGAATAATAATTCAGGATCTTGTAGTCAGTTTAAAGGATTTCAATATCATTCAGTGTTTGGTGTTGTAGAGATGCAAAGCCTGGCCTTAGTGCTGTGCAATCTGTGTTGGTACAGAGCCTACCCTATTGCTACTGACATTCAATGTGACTGTCATGAACTGTAGGACGCAACTGGAAGGTATATTTGTGTAAAATTATCTAAATACATGTTTCAGAGCAAGCAAACTAGAGCAGAGTCATTCCAAGATTTACTAAAATGAACCTACTTAAAGTACAAACTTCTAATTATTCTAATTATATATGAAATATAAGTCCTCCTGCTTTAGGATTCTGCTTCAGGATCCACTTTTAATAGTGACATAATAATTGTAGAATAGTGTCAATAGTTAAAATGTTCTATGTATCCACAGACATGTAACAGAGTGAATGCTTAAAGCAATATTATGTGTAGCTGAACTTGTGGTATTTGTAGGACATACAGATCCATTTGCAAGCAAATCATTTATCACTGCAATTAATCCCATGGCCAATGTACTGGCAGGACATGAAAGTATAGGTATGAGGTTACCATCATCTACGATGGTTGCAGTCTCATCCGCTGTATTAGCAATAGCTTCTCCTAGACTCTGAGCACCATCTTTTCTATGCGGGAAGAATGAGTAGCCAAGTCAGACCTCACCAGTTAAACATTTACAGTCTCCAGAGATAACAAGGTGTGGAGCTGGATGAACACAGCAGGCCAAGCAGCATCACAGGAGCAGGAAAGCTTGACGTTTCGGGCCTAGACCCTTCTTCAGAAATGGGGGCGGTTTCTGAAGAAGCGTCTAGGCCCGAAACGTCAAACTTTCCTGCTCCTATGATGCTGCTTGGCCAGCTGTGTTCATCCAGCTCCACACCTTATTATCTCAGATTCTCCAGCATCTGCAATACCTATTATCTCTCCAGACGTGTCTCCAGACGTGCCTTATCTTTCTTTTCAGACAGAGGGAGATATGTCAGTGAGCAGGATGCAATGTTTTTTGGATGATGATTCTGCCATGGTTGAATAGCTGGCAGTTTATTCCAGCTGTGAGATGTAGGTTGAGAACTACAAGGGTGCTAAGCATGTGAATAAAGTGAGATGATGAATATGGGACATTTGATCTGGCTTATGATTTTGACAGGTGAGTGATGGTAGGGTGGTGTTTCGAACAGGATTAGAATCTAGTGATGTCATGATGTAGCTGATGGGACATTGCACTTGGTGATTCATTTACTGACCTTGGTCTCTCAAGAAGTCATTGAACATCAGAGAGAAGTGCATCTGGCTTTGACTATCACAGACAGCAGATTCTTTCGTCTTCTGAGGGCTATGCTGAGGGCCTCCTGGACCCTGGTAGATGAGAAGATTTGTCCATTCTGAACCTTTTTGAGCTGGGCATCCAGAAGAACACTGGGAAATCTTGGAGACATCACTGTCTTATGGTTTTGAATGAATGTCTCTTTCCCAAGTCAGATTCAGACTTCCATCACTTGCTCCAGACACAATACACTTTCCCCTTTAACAGACACAAGGACTGCTTAAAGTAATGTCTCAGAATTTCAGGCCTGCTGCTGTAGCATGCAGTTGCTGCCCAGTATGAGTAGGACTGCTTGCATGCTATTCGTGTGGCCAAGAGGATAAGCAGCAGCAGGTTTGCATCAGACACAATGGCAAATTCTAATCCCTGTGTCCTTTTGCTAGCTTTCTGGATTTTGCAGCTGCTATCCAGGCTGACATGAGGTGGAAAGGTAACTTAGATAAGATACTGGTTGGCAGCTGTGAAACTAAGAGATAGAATGATTAAGAATCTAAGTACATAAGGTTATAATTATTTTTGTCATATCAATCAGTTGTTACATCTTGCTTGCGTGCAAATCTAAATGTTATTAAAATATAAATTAGTGCAATATACTCTGTTAGATGAAGACAGACAGCACAAGTAAAACCTTTATTGTGTCCCTAATACTGTAAACGCCTCTTGTTCTACAGGCCCCCAAGAACTTTGCATTTCTCTCATCCTGATATCTTGTGCTTTCCTGATTTCATTCACCCCATCATTGCGAGCTGTACTTTTAATCCGTCCTCAGCTTTAAGTCCTAGAAATTCCTCTTAAGTTCCCTCCTGAAATCTCTCAGCCTGTGTAACCTTCTCTTCTCCTTAAAGAAACTCCCTAAAACATGTAGCTTCGAAGAACCTTTTTGTAGCCTGTACTGATGTACCCTTTTGCATCTCTGTCAGTAGCCAGCACTGCAAAATGCTTTATGAGACTAATGGTGCTGCTTAAATGTGAACAGTTGTTGTTGAGGTCCCGAGCCTGAATCTGTTTCTGAAAGATAAGATAATCTTTTTGAAGGCAGCGTGAGACCAAATTCATGGCTATCTTACCCTACAGCAAAGACTCCAGCCATGGCCCTCCCTTTGATGGTAGAGTTGGAAAGCAAATCAGATGGTACAGCCATCCCCTGCAGAGTGGTAATCACCTCAAGAAATAGTATCTCCTTATTCTGCCAGAGGCAGCCCTTGGACAAGCTGCATTAGTAACAGCGGCCATCACTGCTTTCGATCACTGTGTGCAGATTAACCATTTACCCTGGCAATAAAGATCTAACAAAGCTGTTTACACAATGCTGGCCTGCATTATATTTTGCCTTAGATAACAGATGATGAATTCCAATCAAATAAACACACACATATTTATTGATTCTGCAACAGAGCACAAGTTTAGCCTTCTTGTTTCTTTCCATTATTTGTTCAAAATGTGGTTGGGCAGGATTACTGCTCAGCGATAGCTCTGTCTGAGGGACAGAAGGTTGTCAGCAACACTGTCTCAGCTGTTTCTGGGGACACTGACCAGATTTTAACAATCGTCACTTGTTTGCTCAGATAGCTGATGAATTGTCTTTGGGACTCCTGCCCCTTTAAAGAAGGAGATACCGCTCCCATCGTTCAGATGACCAGCAGTTCCTCAGTGTCAGCAGCACCACTGGGAGTGCTGGCAACTTTTGGGTCTGCACCCAGCCCAGAGCAGCATCATGACTGCCACCTGCTTAATCCAGAGCAAGTGAAGAGTGCAGGAAGAGTAGTTGGTGAGGGCGGAGGTCTGTTGGAGGGGAAGGCCCTTGTTAAGGGAGGGGGAGGGCCTCCATAGGCTACGTGGTGCCAATCAGAGATACCAATTCATCCCAATTCTGCAAGGAGGCCATGACGTTTCTCATGCCAGTCGCCCCACATTCCAGAGGCCTGCTCACTGAAGGTAATATGCCAAGGATGACAGGAAGACGCCATAAGCTGGTCCTCAGTTGACTACTTAAGGTTGTAACTTGGCCCAAGAGTTTGAGGGCCATCCGCTATCTGTGCTAACATGAGATAAATAAAGCCACATAAAACCCCAACCATTATTACCTACGATCTCCTCAAGTTTTGCTGAAAGCTCACAGAACTGAAATGTCCACTTTATTTCTCTCTCCTGGTGTGTGTTTCCACCAGTTTCTGTGTCGTTCTACGTCAGACTGGTTCAAAAGGAGCAGACTACCATTGATTGTTGATGGCTTCCATTATCAAGAGTACAGGTCTCCTACTATCATTGCATGAAGGGGAGAAACTTCCATTTCCTAGGAGGCTGGGAGCAATTGGTGGGGAGGCTGGATTCCTGCCTGAGGGAATGGGGCACTTCACCAAGCATTGGCTGAGTCTCACTGTTAATTCTCATGACCTGGAGTACTGCCTCCATACTCTTCAGTCACTACTTGACGAGGTTGGGACTCATTTGCACTTGAGGAGGAGAAAGATGGGAACATACTTCCTTGTTACCAATGGCCTCCCCTGTTTGCTTATTCTGTTACTTGCAGGCAAACTAGTGCTCCAAGTGAACATACTGATGGTGGGGAGGCGATGGCCTAGTGGTATTATAGCTGGACTGTTAATCCAGAGAGGCAGACAATGTTCTGGGGACCTGGGTTCAAATCCCACTGTGGCAGATGGTGGAATTTGAATTCAATAATGAAAAAAACTGGAATTAAGAGTCTACAGGTGACCATAAATCCATTGCCGAGTGTCGGGAAATATCCATCTGGATTCATTAATGTCCTATAGGGAAGGAAACTGCCATACTTACCTGGCCTGGTGTACATGTGACTCCAGGCCCAAACCAGTGTTGGTTGACTCTTAACTGCCCTCTGGGCAATTAGGGATGGGCAATAAATGCTGGCCTAGTCAGCAATGCCCACATTCCCTGAATGAATAATAAAAAAAATGAACTGGGGCACTCCTCCAAGGTTCTAGATGATTCAGATTTCTGGTTTGTCAGTGGATCTTTGGAGATATAACCTGGACCTCAGCAGAAGGTTAAATCACTATGGATATGTTCTCATATTGTACAAGAGTCGGGGAGTAGTTTGTCCCAGGCTTCTATCTTAATATTATAAATGCTCAACCCACTGTAGACTAATCTTTGAAGTCCTTTCAGGAAGAGGTTCTTGAAACTCGAGGAGTCAAAATATTGCCCATCATCATGCCTCACATGCTGATCACAACCTTGGACCCTCTCTGCAAATACATTCAAGCTTTTGGTGGTGACCTGTTTGATGTTGATCTCTGAGGGCTCTTTTTAGCTCAGACCCTAAATTCTCAAACATGCTTTGAGTTATAAAGTCATGGTCCAGCTCTCATTTTAATTCTATGGAGACCTGTTTGAATGTATCTTTCTCTAACTTCAGGTGTCACATCCTAAAACTCTCCCATTTTAATATGGATCAGGGCAGGGAATTAGTGTTCATATCCACACTGTCATCTTTAATCCCCCTTCCAGAGCCTAACCCTAACAGGGGCAAGAAACCTGCCTAAGGTAGTGGTAGGGCATCTTCCTTAACCCTGTGTACAAGGATGATTTCTCACCACCTTTTCTTTTCTGTCTAGGTCCTGGCCCACTTTGATCCTAGCTCAAGTGACCATACATATTGGCATTCCCTCACTGCTAAGGAGGTGATCAGCAAAGTGAGTGGCGCTTTCAACAGGACTGCCCCAGTAAATGGATGGCACCACCTGCTCTAGCTCCAGAAACAGCAGCCACAAATTCTCAGGTTAGTCACTTAGTGCCTGAAACTTGCTGGTTTTGGTGGCCTGCTTAAAGAGAGGTGAGCCCTGCCTGTGAAATAAAGATCCAATCACAATTTTACTTTAAGAATAACTATTGACCGTGTAGATAGGGAGCTGTGTCATCATAATATCAGTTCCCAGGAACTGGGACTTCAGTCTGCTGGGGAATAAGCAATGTTCTCTCCTTCAAGCTAATTTATACGAAGCCGGTTAATGCTCACTCACTGATCTGAACACGCTGCTATTGGTCTAGTTCCCTTACATCCACTCTGAGATCACCTAATTCCTCATTCAATGTTTTGTTCCAATGCTTGTTCAGTTTATTTTATAGCATGGCTTTTCATATATGCTTCATTCCCAGGGTAACTGACTGTTAAAGCAGATATATTCTCTTACCAACTATTGATTTTGCTTTTGCAATTTATGGACCCAATCTCTTTACTGCTTGTACTTTCAGTTCAGGTACAGTATAAATATGTGTGCATCATAGGACCATTTTTTTCTACAACTTTCTGAACTTTATTTTGATTTTCTGAACCTCCTTAAAATGTGTGTCAAGGATACAAATACAATTCCTTTCCATAATCTCCAGAATATCTTTTCCTTCGCAAACCCCTGTCTTTTCCATCAAACGTTATTAGTCATTCCATAGCGTTGTAAATTCCATTATAATTCCTGGTTTTGCTGAAGAACTAATCTATCTACGTGTGACCAATGCTTATAATTGTTGCTTCTCAAGCCGATGAAAACTCAACAACTGTAATCCCACTTCTGACATCAGTTTGTAATGTGTAGGTTTGAGAATCACAGGTTACTCAAAAAAAAGGAAGTCGAGCTTAGAAGTGATTTTAAAATAATTTATTAGTTCAATTAATAAAAACCAAAAGAAGTGTGGATGCTCGTAAGCAGAAGCAAGAAGCGAAATTGCTGGAAAAGCTCAGCAGGTCTGACAGCATCTGTGGAGAGAAATCAGAGTTAGCGTTTCAGGTCCAGCGACCCTCCCTCAGAACTGGCAGCTTATTACTATTAGGTAGCTTATTAAGGTGAAACAGTTTTTAGGTGATGCAAAAGATAATTAAACAGAGAAAACTTATGGTCTGTGACGGGTGTGTCTGGTACACCAACACTGGAGAAGAGACAAGGGGATGAAGCTAATTTCAGCAACTCAAGGTGATAATTTGCTCTGTTTGTAGCAGCCTTCTCCCTCCTATTCTTTGTCTTCTCAAACTGACAGATGAAGGGTCTAGGCCAGAAACGTCAAGCTTTCCTGCTCCTATGATGCTGCTTGGTCTGCTGTGTTCATCCAGCTCCACACCTTGTTATCTCGGATTCTCCAGCATCTGCAGTACCTATTATCCCCATCTCAATTACATAGCTCTTTCAGGTATTCATCAACATGACAAAGAATTTTTTTTTCACTCCGACCATCCTTGATTTACTTTATTTATAGGGATTAGTAGTTTTCCCTACGTCAATCCCATCAAGCCAATGACCAGAGGACAGTTTGAGATAAGTGGCTACACAAGATATTACAAGACCGCTTGCTATCATCTGAGGAATTTGTGTTGTGTCCTGTAGAAAGCTAAACAGGGGAATAACATCACATATCCTTGTTCTAACTCAGTCCCTGACTGAAAAGGCCTGCTCATATCATCCCAATTTCACCCAGAGAAAAGAAGCTACCTTCTGCCAGCTAGTCTCATGTTAACCTTACCAATTCTATGTGAATTTTATAAGATCTTAAAAAATATTGCGTATCATTTAGGTGCAGGAACGGAGTTAGGATCTCGCCTGGAAATGGGCTACGCTTCCCTAGCTGGACTGTAACAAATATGAGATGTGGGTTGTGAGTTAGGGATCATCTGCCGAATGAGATTAACCAGCAAGAACATACAACAAAAACTGGAAGAGAATGACCAATCTCTTTAAGGAATGAAAAGTAGAAGCATGGCTTTACGCTAAAGGCCAGGAATCACTTGATGTATCAAAAAGGAACTGGTTGTGCTGAAGATTTCTTTGGGCAATTATCTGTATTGCACCAAGAACTAAAATCAACCAACAATTTAACCTCTTTTCATCTCCAACTGAAACGTCGCCAGTTATCATTAAGGGACAGCTGTTTTAGCAGAGGAAGGGAAAAATGGTGGAGAACAAGGAGAAAGGTAGGATATAAGAGGACAGAATATTGCTGAAGGAAGGAGAAGGATGCATCTGATTTTATTTCCAGTGTGTATATATCATACTGGCGTTGACTGAACATTCCTCCAGGGCCTAACAGTAAACATAGGTCTGGATTTGGGTGCAAGACGAAAAATGAAAAAAAGGGTACAAAAGATTTCAAAGGTGATTGTGGTGAGTTTTACTGATGCAGCTTTAACCAAATGCAGCAATGAATTTAGTAGCTCTCCGATCTGCTATCCACTGTAGTTGTGTAAAACACGATGACAAACCGCAAAATGTTAATACTAACTGTTCAATAATACCCAGCCTCCAGGATTAACCTTAGTCACCAGAATATCTCATCCTTACTGATGTGAAGTTAATTAGCTCAAGTTGTCAATTTCTGCTGTGGGATTTGGTGAGAGCAATTGTTGTTTGTGAGGATGGTTCCAAAAGAAATACCCTCACCCAGGCGAGCATCTAATCCAAGTATATAATTCTAGGCCACAGGCCCAAATCAATTAATTTCTAATGCATTAAAGGGGTTACGTCGATTTGGCCTGCCATTTTAAACGTTAGAAGGGCCTCCAAACATTGTATTGCTCAATCATCACTCTGTAACTCTTTCTATATAACCCTGCAAGTTTCAGCTTTCCAACTGTCACTCCAATTCCCTACTCAATGTTAATATCAGAACTGCTTCTAGACAAAACATTCCAGGTCTTACTGTGCTGGCTTAAAATAAATTCTCAATTCCCTCCTCATATTACTTTTGCCAAGTATCATTGATCTCTGTTCCCTGGTCACCAATCCTTGATGATACTTAGAATATATTTCTTGTTGAGGGTGACCATTATCTCATAGGTTTTGACAGCTGGCTGGTACTTTCACTAAGTACCCACCCTCCACACTGTGGTCTAGACAGGGTCTGAACTTTGTGTGACACTTAGGACATTTAAAAGACACCTGGATGGGTATATGAATAGGAAGGGTTTAAAGGGATATGGGTCAAATGCTGGCAAATGAGACTAGGTTAATTTAGAATATCTGGTCAGCATGGACAAGTTGGACTGAAGGGTCTGTTTCCGTGCTGCATATCTCCGTGATTCTATGACTTCATCTGATGCTCACAATCGCAGGGTCATTGGATAGTGATCTGAAGTCAGCCTGCAACTTACAACACTGCAGCTGAGATCATTTAACCCATCATGAGTCTGTATTCACACCACTGAAGATTCAATTTGCAGTGCACTGCCTTGGTTGACTTCCACACTGCGTTAAGCCAAATGCCTGTGTCTGTGAAACTGTGCTGACATGAAGATAACTGATAACTGCATGCGAGGTAATATCTGAAATTGAATCACCTAGATGACAATCTTGTTGCTGTTATCCTCCTGTAAAACACACAGCTCTCTGCAACTTAAATTCAAATTGTCAATAGTATACCTTGTGATATGCAAGGATACAGAGTGTAGGGTTGTGTAAGTGAGAGAGGCTTAACAGCTCACGAGTGGATAAGGTAGGTGTTAGTCACCATACTTTTTGATCCATAATAGTAGAGAGGTAGTTTGGAAGCTCCCGTCACAAGATCCAATAACCAAGCTCTAAATTATAAATTGAACAATCTTCATTCTTTCAACATGTTAGGAGTAGAGGCAGAGGAGTTTTAACAACCCCAGTCCCATCCAGCGTGAGTATAATGGACACGTAGACCTTAATAACTTCTCTTTCTAAACTGAAAACAACTGAATCAGAGGCCACATAAATATTATCCTAGTACACAGAGTACAAATACGCTCCTCTAAACTTACGCTTTTCATTCAAAAAAATGCATGCAATATCATTTGCAGCTGCATGTTTCTCTTGGTCTGTCAAGAGTCTGTAATTGATCTGTAATTTTCATTCATGAATGAAAAACCTGAGTTTGCGTAGTTTGTCTCACTTTCACCTGTCTCTGTACAGGAATTGCAACCATAATTTGTAAAGCATTCAGGTCTTCTAATAATAAAAGTGCAAGTTGCAAGATGTTTATGGTTGGTCATCTGGTGTCTGCTTGTTCTTGGGGTGATATTCCTTCTGTGATGGATACTGTTCCCATGGCTAGTGTTGTCACTGCGCTAACTGTCATTACTGAGCCAATTCAGGACTTCAAAATTCCAAAGAAGAGTCATACAATACAAGCAGCATTAACTGTTTCTCTCTATCACATGCAGATCTGCTGAGTTTCTCCGACAATTTGTGTTTTTATCTTTAATTGCACTGTTTTCGTATTCAGCTTCAGTTTCATCTGGTGAACTTTCTTTAGCAGTCACATTAGATTGTGAGCAGAGTCTGCTATGGCTTCTTCCATCATATCTCCACATTCATAGACTAGCAGGACATCCACAATCACTTCCACTTCTGGGATATCATTCACAAACCTGTGCTGTAAACAGCAATGCTCTTTCAGGGCAGTAGAAATGCCTCACAGCATTTGTAATCATTTGCACCTTCTAAACAGTCTCCAGAATTTACTCAAAAAACGGTTGCTTTCTATCCAGTTTTGTTTGCTAGTAACCATCGTTCGCATTGACATAAAAGTCCTTTGCCTTGATACATCGCAGCCCCTTTATTTCAGTGGTTGGTTAGGATGTTGGATTCTCTTCAAATGTTTATTGACAACTTGGGATCTATGGAATTCATAAGCTCAGTTTTCCACATTTTTCACTGCACCATGCTGCCAATCCAGTCTTCAGGACTCCCTTCTTTTCCATCTTCTCTTTGAACTCGAGCTTGCAGGCAGCTGGAACTTGCCTTGGGAGATGGTGAACTGGGCTCACACTCCCAAATGCTTTGTGATGGTATTCACCAGCAAGACATGTAAAACCTTTACTAAAATCATAGATTCATAGAATCCCTACAGTGTGGAAGCAGGCCATATTGCCCATCGAGTGCACACTGACTTTCTAATGAGCATCTCACCCAGGCTCAACCCCATACCCTATCCCTGTAACCCTGCATTTCCCATGGCTGGCCCACCTAACCTGCATTATCTTTGTAATTTTTTAGGATTTATTCAGGCCTGGTGTCCCGTGAAAGTCTGTAACTCTTTCTGGTAGGTGTAGGGTTGGCAGTCCAAGGTTTAGAATTAGGTGGGCTGAAATGAATGAGTTTTGCTCAATGTATACTAGGTAGAACTGCAGACTTCTGGTTTTTCCCATTGAACTGAGCTCTCGTCTTCATTTGTCCTCTTGGGATGAATAACATTCTATCATCTAGCCTCAACTTTACCTTTGAGGACTTGATTTTGGGTCACCAGTTTGAGTCACAGATATGCAACACTCATAACGCTGTGTGTAGCCCTGGTTTCTCTCTGACATGTCACATTTGTTTATTGCTCTCCCTTTACTGCCATCTTTCGCACAGCCAAACCATTTATCAGCTGGAGGTCAAATGGTGCCAACCAGCTCTGAATGATTGGTCAGAATTACGGTGTAGCATCTATCCCTGAATGTTCGACAAGGTTCTGTGAAAAATTTCCAGAGGTGACATTATACCAAATAGCAAACAATTAAAACAGAGGCCAGGACTTGAACTAAGATGGACTTTGTCTTTTTTTTTTAATTTTCTTACCTATGCCATCTGTTATTAACATAGGCACTAAGGTATGGTGGTTTAAACACTTTTCATTGCATCTTTTTTGTAAAATGTACAAGTGAAAATAAATGACTATTCTATTCTATTCTATCTAGCAGCTATCCTTTTCGGCTTGCTTTGATTTTTTCCGATAAAACACTTGTGCGCAAAGTGATTTAGCTTCTTGCAGTAAAATCAAGGTTTTCACCATGTTGGTGCTTCACTTTTCCATGGTGTCTCTCATTATATTCGCATGCTAAACTCTGGCTTCTTTGTCCCTTAGTCAAGTCTCAAGAGCAGTATAACTTGTAGCACTCATTCCTCAGCACTGATAACAGTTACTATTTATTTTTATAGATTTTTTTTACTGAAATTCATTGCTGAATTATAATTTTATCAGAGGCTGAAGGAAGTTCCAGCTCTCTCTCTCGTCACCTTTCATTTCCTTTGGGGAAGGGACTGGAAAATTCACAACCATACCGACTCACCCAGCAATTGAAGACTGGTATTTTTAAAATTATTCTCTGGTGTTTCTTTCAATGGTCGTCTCTCTGACAGCACTCAAAATGCAGACAATTTCAGCTGCTCTCTTATGACTCCATTTATCATGTGCAGGTTTTAATAGGCTGCTCCCTCTAAGCAGTAAACAACTGCAGCAGAGATTTTGGCCTGTCTGAAGAGCACACTGATAATCAAGCCTTGCTATTCCAGTATTCATTGCAAAAGGTCAAGATTTTATGAAAGTTTTCCTATCTTTTGGTCCCAGGTTAACAGAAAGCGTGGACCAGATTTCTGTACTTAACAAGAATACATTTGATTACAAATAAATAGATTCAATGAATCCTAACATGTACCTGTACTGGCTAACACTTTAATAGGACCAACCATCATAGACAACAAAATAAACTGCCAAAGGAGGACCAATTTTAACTCCAGTGTTTTACTGTGATTTACAGAGCTACATGAAAAGCCAACTTCTGGAGATAACCCCTATCAGCAATAAATGACTGAAAATTCTTGTTCTCTCTCTCCAGTCCTTCTTTTTGAAAGATGAGACAATCACTCATTAAATACAACGAAGTATTTTCCTCAGCAAGTTTGTCTTCTTGTGTAGAGTTCCAAATATTTCTGGACCAAAACAAGTTTTGTTTTCTGTGAAAAACTCTCTCTGTGTGTCATTTGAGTGAGAACACTAGGTGTCTGAGTGCGAGATTTCTGTAAATCTTCTGCAAGCTTTTGATTGACAGGCTGTAAGGCCTGGATATGCCGTTTGACTGTTAATAGCTGGTCTTTTAGTTCAGTAGTTTCTGTAGTTTCAGATAGCCAGAATCTGCAGGGTTTTTTTTGTTTTCTTGGTTAGTTTCACTGAGGTGGTCAGATTGTTTGAATTCTTGTTGAAATCTAGGTTTCTATCTCATTCCTATGAAGTACTTTAAAGTTCATGTCTTCTTAGTTATTTGAAATTGTCGTACCATCTTTTTGGTTAGTTTTTGCTGAGGACTGAAACTTTTCTCTAAACATGTCTAACTCACAGTGATGTTCGTGACATATGATTGCAAAAATCCATTGCACGCAATTGGCTTGTCCATGTACAAGGATGGCCCATTCAATCTGATTGAACTCTAAGGTCTTTATTTTGAAGATCTTCTTTACATGATAAAAGAACTTTCCTTAATGCTATAATTGTCCTTCATGATAGCTCCGATTTCGCAGTTGTATTACTGGCTGAAAAAATTTTTCAATCACCACTTGCTTTCATCAACAGTGTGCTTATGCTTTGTTGCTCCCCATCAGCCTGGCTTTCCAGTTTGTTAAGAACGTATTCATCTCACTGTAACTGGGGTTGATGTCACTGCATCAGCTTGGTTGGATCTGAATAATAAGTAGACAACTTTGCTACTTCTTTGCTTTCTTCATGAACAGACTTCGTCTTCTTCACAAAAGAGACAACTGGGTGTAGTCTGGATCCTAAAAGTATAGGAAGGTCAGAGGTTTCAGGTTTGTCTCAATGGACAACTTGCTTGCTGGCTTCTTTCTCTGTTACTGTGTTCAGGAAAGGAAACCCACAGCACAAAATACTTACTTGTGCCTGATCACTGCCTTTGAGGCACTTTCTCTCCTTGCCATTTCCAGCTTTTGATGAGAGAGAGGTGGAGGTTCTGCTTCTGACTGAAGAATGTCTGAAGATAGACAGGCAATCCTCCTTAGTAAAGAATTGTAACAAGGGCTCTATAATGCAATCTTTCATTACAGTAAAGTATTGTTCATACCTGGTCACTAATTTTTTGCAACTCCTCATCCCCAAAGCTTGATAACAGTGTATCAACTGAAATGATTGATAGTTTTTCTCCAGTATCTACTTTAAAATTAGTTTGTCTGTCATTTGCTTTAATCTTTATGGACCAAATATTATTCTGTTGGATTATATCATTAAAGAAGTCAAATTTGTGCTGTGGGCCTATCACATCATCAGGAAGAATCTGCCCTGCCACTTTATATCCCACACAGCTGGAATTCCCACAGATTACAGAGGTCTGTGTTTCCTTACCTGTGCTGCTGCTGCTCTCTCCTTCCACTCATGACTTTCTATAAAACTGACCAGGTTAGGTTTGAGCCACTGGAATTCCTTTATGATAAAGACCGTGTACTGTTTCTTCACACACTTGCCAACAGTGAATTCTCTGAGTGCTTGCCTCTTTACCGAATCTGCAAGTACATTTGTTTCCGTAATATTTTATGTGTTGATTTCTTTTTCGCCAGTCGCCAACCCTATACACAACCATTGGCTTTCTCCCAGGCTTTCTTTAACTTTACCATTCTGCAGTTCAGTGCCTAAGAATACCTCAAAGTCTGTCACTAGCTGGCCTATACCACTGCTGAAGTTCACTTTAGGTATTTAAGTTTGGATTGCTGGAGTGGTCTCATGATCTATGCTCACTTAATTTCACGTCAGGTTCCTATCACCTGCCCCGATTCCATGTGTTTAGTCACTGTTGTTACCATACCATTTAGTAATGTGAGATCCACACTTCTGCGAGTGAATGACAACAGGTTAGTGAACAGAAGTACTATAGAGGACAGTAAGAAATGGCATCTCACATGAAATCCTACAGAACCAGGCCCCAAATCCCTGTGATCTGACTATGAAATCAGTCTTTTTGCTCAATAACCATATCTAGAATAAAGTTATAATTTCCTTTATTCTAGAGACATCACAGGAGTGAACAGAGGATTTTCTTATTAATATAATCCTATGCACCTCTAATGGGGATTGGTGAGTAAGACAAGCATGAATTCTGAATGATTTTCCTCCTTTAGACATCCCAGATATACTCCGATTGTAATCAGTTAACTCAATACAGACTAGGGTCCACAGGGTGGTTAGATATAATCTTGCAGTTGTGGCTCTTGTGGGAATAAAACAATTGCATCAAATGAATCACATTACTGCAGGGAATCAGCTGTAAATCCAGTTCTTCATGCATCATGGTTGAATGTCAGATTATTCATTGAGCAAAACCTTACTCCCAAATTACAAATTCTGAGGTTAAATGTTTGCCTGCACTTTCTGAATATTAAAGGAGCGCATATCAGGATTTTGGAGGTGAAAGTCAGTACAGCCCAATTTGCATCTCAAACAATCTCCTGTCCAATGACACAGATATATGGCTATAGATCAGTTGGCAACTACATAAGACAAGTGCTAACTCAGAACATTTACCCTATTCACAAGATACAACTTTTTTTTTGTGGTAGAGAAATGTTCAGTATGTAAATTCCTCATACAGGCTCTCTTCCCTCAGGGCTTTTCCAATTAGTGCAATAATTGCTGATGGTGAAATGATTGGGAAGGAGATTGTCAAACATATTCAGAGGCTATTTCCCTCCTGCTATTGTAGTGTAGGCCTATTTAAAATGACTTGGCTAACATCTAAATTAAAGGAATGAATAGAGGAACACCATAATGAACGTGTGCACCACTTGCCCATTAATATCATCAACTGCCTAGGCTTGAAAATGATGCTCCAGATATACCACCCAGGGTTTTTGCTCCTGTCTTGCCTTTAATGATTTCCTTTACCTTGCTCGCTGACAGTCTCAAAGGAAAATCACCACTTAACTGAACCAGCATAAAATCTCTGCGTTGCCTCAGAACATAGGTTTTGACATTTGACAGTTGTTAATAACCATTGAGAAGGGCCATGCTATTGTAATACAGGAGAAGCTGCTGAATGGAAACACCCTGAGGTGAACAATGTCATCCACTTATCCAGTTCGGTGTTATCAAGCAAACGTTATTGGAAAGATGTGTACATACTGGTTACAACCTAAAATTAACTTGAAAGGAACACTGCTGGATGCAATTCTCTAATGGCTTGACCTCTGAGCTTCCTTTAAAAGAAAAAAAAGCGCCAATCTGTTTTTACACCATTTGTACTATTCATGACCCCAGGATGTCCCTGAGAGTTTTACAGTCAACTATTGTCAGAAACAGAGCAGCCAATTTGTGTACAGTCTGCTTGCCAAATAGGAACAATATAAATAATCAGATCATCTGCTTTTGGTGTCAGGGACAGGCGAAGGCACTCTTTGGCAGAACTGCAACTGCAGACGACACATTTCCCACAGATGTGGACATGCAATACTTTGACTCCAAAACCAATGATGGCAGCTTTCATCCAAGACCCTGGGAGCACACTGTGATCATATCGAATCATACAATTGTATAATCCCTACAGTGTGGAAACAGGCCATTCAGCCCATCAAGCCCACACTGACCCTCTGAAGAGCATCCCACCCACGCTCAATGTCATCCACTTATCCAGTTCGATGTTATCAAGCAAACGTAATTGGAAAGATGTCAGCTTTCATCGAAGATAATGTAGAACATCACTCCAGTTTCCTCCCACAGTCCAAAGATGTGCATGTCAGGTGGATTGGCCATGCTAAATTGCCCATAGTGTCCAGGGATGTGCAGGCTAGGTGGATTAGCCATGCGGATTGCAGGGTTATGGGGATAGAAGAAGGGGGTGGGTGTGGGTGGGATGCTCTTCAGAGGGTCAGTGTGGGCTTGATGGGCTGAATGGCCTGTTTCCACACTGTAGGGATTATACAATTGTATGATTCTATATGATCACAGTGTGCTCTCAGGGTCTGGAGGACAAGGGGAGAGGACCACTTGATGATTCACCTTTGTTAGCATCGAAGATGCCGGGAGGTGGGTTTAGCAAAGCAGAAAACCCAGATTTCAGTCATTTTCTTTTATTCTGTGTGTCACTCAAGGCTCTGTATCTGAGTTTGCCTTGGTTGCTGATACGCCAAAGAAAATCCTGCTATTCAGGAAGATCTAGAGAAGTAAGAAACGTTAAAATGTTTCCATGGAATCTGGGTGGGTGGCAAATGCTGGCAGTGAAGGAGGAGTAGGATGTGATACTTTGGAGGCACTTTGAATGTCAGGACTATATTTCAGCAGCAGCAATGAAATTCAACGGGTTTCTCTTGCATTAAAATGTTCTTTACCTGGACAAGAATGAGCTCACAAAAGCGGCCTAAATTACCTCAGCCACATTGTAGGGCAAGGGCAGTGACAGTGAAGGTTCTGATACAATGCTTCATTACTGAAACTACACAGGAAATCATGAGATTTCTGGGGATGAATGGTTTGTTATCGGAAATGTGTGCCCAAAGACACATTACCTGCATATTTAAAAGGGTTATTACAAAAAACAAATGAAGGTAACATTTTCAACAGGGTGGAAAACCGCTTTCAAAAAGCTGAATACTAATGCATAGCTCAATATTGGCCACCCCAAAGTTTTTAGTTGGCAACTGAGCTAGTGATATTAACATAGTGGGGAAATGGGAGTGGTCTTAATCCAAGGAAATGAATCAGACAAAGAGAAGTTAGTCCAGTACATCTATAAGAAATTAAACCGATATTAAAATAAGTACTCTACAGTGAAAAGGAAGACTCTGGAATCGTTATTTACCCTAAAATACTTTGAAGCTTGTGCCATCACATTCACAAAGGAATTCTAATATACATAGACAATAATCCTTTGGCTTTTGAAGAGAAATTTAAAATTCAAAATGTGAAATTGGGCGCAAATAAATTTGCGCAAATCATGCATTAGGAATGTGTGAAAGTAAATGAATATAAATTTTGTGCGGTTTTTTTGTATATATATCAGGTTTAGTTTGGGATGGAACACATTTTAAATAAATGTTTCATCTCCTTCCAGGGTAGAGTTGTATAATGTTGGGTTGCAAAGAATGAATCTAATTGGTTACAGAAGGACATGTAACTTTTGGAGAAGCTAGATTTGATACTCGTGTGAGAATCACTAGATTTGGTTGAACAAAAGCTGCTGGGCAACAGCTTTTGGATTTGTTTTAAGTTGCAGTTTTGCCACAGAACGAAGAAGAGATCAGTAGCTCTCAGACTTCAAAAGACCTGTGAGCAAAGACAGATGTACCTCTGTGAGTGGAAGGAAACTGGCATTAAAGCATCTTAAAAAGAAAATAAAATCCAACTCAAGCAAAAAGCTAGGTATGCCTACTCTGAATTGAGGATCACCATATTCAGAAACAACACAATATTATCAACAAAAATTAAAAGAACTGGGAGAACATCATCTCAACTCATTGTTGTTGCTTGGACCTACAAAGCGCAGAATTACCTGCATTTTCTACCCAAGATATTTCTGTAGAACTGTCCATATTGTCTGTCTTGTCCATCCTATTTTTGAATGAACTTGTGTGAAGGATGCGATTTTAATTGTGGTATAATTTCAATTCGCATATTAGTAATTAATAATCTATTTTACATATTCATAAATGATAAGTTTGGTATAACCAATAGATTTTGTATTCTTGTTTATTTATGAAACCCAGGGAGATTTTCATTTATCTTAAGCAGTGGCCAGAATCAGACAACTTGACTTTTTCTGTGGTTAAATTGATCACTTACACATTCGTGACAGCTTGTAGAATTGTTGGGTTGGATTTCCGATTCAGGGAAATTTCTTCTCCTCAGGGTCAGGACAGATGGTGTTGAGAAACAGGTTGAAACTTTGTTTTGATGTTTGTGTTAAGCTCGTCTGAGCTGTAATGTACACATCAAGAGAGAAAAGTAGCTCGTTTCATTTTGTTTCATTTTGCTTTTGTTTCATTTTCTTTTATGTAATAAACTTATGTTCTGTTGCGAAAGAACACCAGCAGCCTCATGTGAAAATGCTTCAGTGACTAACCACCATGTTAGCTAACTGTAAAAAAAATTAAAAATATGATCCATCAAGCCATTCTGGAAACTGACATGCCCAGTGGTAACATCTGCTGAGATCTTAACAGTTTGTTAGACATGGAATTTGTTTGTTTATTGGGTATAATTTATTTTATAACATTTTTGTAAGCCATGTTACAGATAATGTCTCCGTTATCTTTCAAAGATGAAGAATCTACAGAAGTTTAAACATCTAACTGTGCAGCCACATACTTTGGCAGTGACTGAGAAAGGTGAAAAACGTGAAGTAGGGTGGAAGGTAATCAGATTCAGGTGTGTGGAGGGGGGGTAGCATGGCATTGCATGAGGTCAATAGAGTACCAGGTGAGTGAGGGAGGTCAAATGCCAGCTGGGTTAGGGATGTAGGGTGCCAGGTGGGCGAGGAGTAGGGTACTGGATGGGTGAGATTGGTCTTGTAGCTGTATGTTGATAAGGTGCCATGTGAGTTAGGTATGCAGGTTAACAGTGAAGTTTGGGGCTGGGTGGGTGGTGTACTGTTAGCCTGAATATACCTAATGGGTTCTTTATGGGCTGAACAAATGACTACAAGGAGATATGTACACTTCAAGATATAGTTTGCTAACTCTTCTTGATATATACACATGAACTAATGAGTGAATCTATTATCTTAAACTACCTTATAAATATGCAGCCTAATGAATCTCACTGCCTTGTTTCTGTGCCAGGGGCTTTGGACAGTTGGTACTTGGAGCTGTATGTCAGATTCCATGGCACTGGTCTTATGAGCACCAGTCCGATGGATTAAGTCCATGAGCCCAGTCTCACGAATCCCAGTCTGAGTGTGACAAAGTCCCTGTTATTAATACTATTTTGGTTACATGCTATATCACATTTCGTAACGCCCTCAGTACTTTACCAAACATTCCATTGTGCAGAAAACAAATTGAAAAACATCTTCAGGTGGCTTTGTGTTAACTACATAAAAGAATGATTCCCACTGACAATCAAGGAAATGCACTTACCTCCCGGCCAAAACACACTTTCTTTTTCACACCAGGCCTACTTTCATGTATTCTGCTACTTTATTCAATTGCCATCAGCAATTAACCCTTTATGTTTAATCCTTCCTCGTCTGGTTTGAAGATATCATTTTTAGTCTGAACATTATATGATGTAAGGTGCCAGGTGAGTGAATGGACAAAGTGCCAGGTAAGTGGATGTGTGTGCAGGGTAAGCTGAGTGGTGTTGGATCATCTGGGAAATTGAGACTTTCGGGGCAGGTAGATGGGTGATGGTTGTGGCGGGGCAATGGCGGAAGTGTCATGTTGGGTCAGTGGGACATGTCAGATCCACTGTGTGTGGTAATCAGGCCAGCTCCGTCACTATCACTGTCACCATCTATCTTCTTTTCTCTTGCCTAATTGCAATCAGGTAGACAAAGCAAGTGCTTACAGCTGTTTCTCAAACAAGATTTGTCTTGAACAGATCACTAGCCTGTCAACAGTAGCTTGAAGGACACCACTCCACACCAAGAATGGCTGACTAGGAAATTCTCCCACTCTTACTACTTGCCACAGCATGTCTACAGGATTCACAAGCTGATTTTCATCCTATTTGGCCATGTTACCAGTAAATGTCCAATAGTCATCATATCCTGGAGCAGCAGCCCCATAATTCTTTCTTTTGTCTGCATGGGTACCTAAAGTTTATGCTTAGCAGTGGCTACCAGAAGCAGATGTCCATCCTGTGAACTGATCCCTATGTGCAGACCCTGGGAATAGTGTGGAGAGGGAATATTGATCTGGACTGGAACCTGAACCAACAGCTTCGGTTTCTGGGGAAAAATCCTACCCTCTCTGCTACAATACCACTTCATCCAAATTTAACCCTACTTTATTTATGTCATTACCCAACAGATACCAATTTAAGATTTGGGACTCTTTTTAAAATGTTCTGTCTCCCATTCATTTATTCTCCTTTTGTATTTATTAGGTCCTTTAGCTCACTGTTTACTCAACTCATAACTATTACTGTTATATTGAAGCTTTGACCTTGAGGTTTAAGACACTCATGCCAATCCTTTGATTTAGTTACTTCCATAATCATGTCTCTATCTGTTGTATTTGTTGAATACTAAACATAGTTATGTATTTTACCTTACATGTAGCTAAGTGATAAAACAGACTAGTCGCATAGTTGCAGATCCTCAAGCACCATAATTCTTCAAATGTCACTTCAGATTTTTTTACAGGTTCTTCCATGTATTATAGAGAAATCACACTCCTCACTGTTCAACCACAATTTATGACTACTTACGACTTGTCATCGCTCCTTACAATTTATAGCCACTTCTCACTGTTCCTTTTGAGATTTAGATCCTGATTGGCTACAACAATGAACAAATGTGGCCTTTGATATCCACTCTCCATTAGCTCCACCGTCACAGTGATCAATGTGTGGCTCAAGTTGAAGTACAGTGATACAGGGATGACGTTCTACATTGTCACCAATGTACCAAATGCAGCAATGATTCAGTGGACGTGATCCGTAGCTGTCTGCAGTGAATAAGTGCATAAGTGCAGCAAGGAATCCTTCATTTCTTTCCCTTCTTCTAAAATGTGTGGGTATTAATTTGGCTAAATTGGGTACTCAAGTAGTTGAGTTACTCACTACAGGATTCCTAGCCTCTGATCTGCACTTAGAGTCATAGAGTCATGGAGTCACGCAGCATAGAAACAGACCCTTCAGTCCAACTAATTCACACCCCCAATAATCCCAAACTAAATTTGTCCCACTCGCCTGCATTTGGCTCATATCCCTCCAAGCTCTTCCTATTCTTGTACTTATTTAAACGTCTTTTAAATGTTGTAACTTTACCTACATCCACCACTTCCTCTAACAGTTCATGCCACACACTAAGCACTCCATTTAAAAAAGTTGACCCTCATGAACTTTCAAAAACTTTCTCGTCTCACCTTAAAAATATGCCTCCTTGTTTTGAACTCCCCCTACGAAGGAAAGTACTCTTATTATTCACCTTATGTATGACTCTCATGATTTTATAAATCTCTATAAGGTTGTTGACTTGCTCACCAAGCTGGCTGGTTATTTTTCTGATGTTTCATCACCATGCTAGATAACATCATTAGTGTGGCCTCCAATGAAGTGATGTTGCTCTACTCTGCTCTATACTCTACTTTATTTTCAGGTCTGTTGAGGTGTTTTGTGTCATTTCCAGTTCTTTGTTGCAAGGGTTTGTGTATGCGGGCAAACTCCACACGTTTATTGATTGCATGATGGGCGGAGAACTAGGCCTCTAGGAATTCCCGTGCATGCCTATGGTTGCCTTGGGCTAGGATGGTCACATTGTCCCAGTTAAATTGATGGCCTTCATTATCCAAATGTACTGAAATGAGGGAAAGTTTGTCATTTTGTTTTGCTGCTAGCTGGTGTTCATGTATCCTGATGGCTAGTTTCCTTCTGGTCCGGCCGATGTAATGTTTTTGGCAGCCCTTGCATGGTAGCCCTGTATGTTGTGGTTATGGGGCCTTTTACGAACACCAGCTGGCAGCAAAACAACGCGATGAGCTTTCCTTTATAAATATAAACAAGCCCTAGGATTCATCTCATCAGACCCAGGAGACTTATTGAGTCTTTGACATGAGGTTCCCAAGTACCTTTTCCCTATTTCTTTCTGCCATTTCTTCATTCCTGAATATCATTTAGCCAGCCTAAGTCTCTAAGGAGTTGATGTTCATTTTGGTTGCCCTTTCTCTTTTTATATATTTAAAGAAGCTCATCTGTCCAGCTGGATATTACTTTCAAATTTACCCTCAAAGTGCATTTTCTTCCTTTCTTTGGTTATCTTTTGTTGGTTTTTAAAACTTTCCCGGTTGCCAGGCTTATCACTATCCTTTACCTCATTGTATGCATTTTTTTCTTCCAATTTGATATTATCCTTTAATTCCCTAACCATGGTTGGCTTAATCCCTTCCTAGATTTATTCTTTCTCACTGGGTTATAGCTTTGTTGTGAGCTATGAGCCATTTATTAAACTTCTACCATTGCTCCTCAACCAGCTTTGCTGTTAAATTCCTTTTACCATCCACTGAAGCAGGCTCTGCACTAATACCTTTATCATTACCTTTATTTAGCTTGATTGTTTCTGACCCAAATTTCTACCTCTCAAACAGAATGCTAAATTCTCCCATGTTATGGTCACAGTTTTGTTGGGGTTTTTTAAAATGTAAATCTGACTCATTGCGTGTTACCAGATCCAAAATAGCCTGATTCCCTTTTGAATCCATAACACATTGTTTGCAACACCTGTTCCCAAATCTATGAATTTACCTTTGCCAATTTGACTTTCCCAATCTACATGAAGATTAAAACCACCCATTATTAATGCGCTGCATTTTTTATGCACCCTCACTGTCTATTGATTTATTCTCTGTCCTACAAGATAATTACAGTTAGAGAGACTATGGGCTACTGCCACTCGTGTCTCTTCTCCTTGTTATTTCTTACTTCCACCCACATGGATTCCACATCTTCCAATCCAAGATCATTTCTTGCTATTGTACTTATTCTACTTTGTACAAACGTAACTTTCTGCCTACTTGTTCAAAAAGTCACATACCCCTGAATATTTAGTTCTTGGTTTTGATCTCCTTGTAACTATGTCTCTGTAATAACAATAATATCTTACACATCAACCTCAATTTATGCAATTAATTATCTATTTGGTTCTGATTGCTATGTATATTCAAGTAAAGAGTCATTAATTTTGCTCTTTCTACCATTTTTTCTCCTTTGACCCTATTTGCAACTGACTTTCTATGATTGTACATTATGTTCTTTCCTGTCCCACTCTGGGTATCATTATCTAAACGGCTGAATTGCAAAAATGTCATATCCTTTTGCTTTGAAAGTCTAAATTTCATCTCTCCCAAATTTGCCACTCCAATTAATTTAAAGCTCTCTCTGCAGCACTAGTTACTTAATCCATCTCACTTACAGCCATGCCCTCCTCATCCTGATCACAGACAAAATTTGAATTACTTAATCTCAGGAGTGTAACCCTTTCCTGAAGTAAAGTGTACAGGTAACTTGCTTTGCTCAGACATCAGCTCCTCAATGCAGATCCAAATTTTTCAAGTTGCAAAGATGTTATACAGATATATTTGCTTTGGCTTACCATGGTATCCAGCCGCTCCTACACACTGCAGTCATAATACATCACCCTGCCTGCCGTCACTATAGATTTGACTGAATTAATTAATTAATTTCTCTAGATTTATTGCTCTTTTCAATTTATTATATGTAAAAAATTAAAACATCAGCACCAATCTTACATTTAACAAGCTATTTTTTTAAGAAAAAGAGAGGAGAAAATGATTACAGACCGAAGCACTTGTTATTACTTTAAGGATTAGAATTCTTTATCAATCCTACTCATCAACCAGCTGCTTTCCCTCCCCTCACATCGCGTTGTGGATCATGATGCCTATCCTCCTCGAGTCTCATACCCTTTATTCTGTTTTGCTCATGTCTTACTCTGGAGAGTTTACTTCTTACAGTAACCATTAGTTAAAACACCTCTGTTCCTCACTGCCTCAAATTCCCACTTGTACCAAATTCTCAACTATACTTTAGGCTTCTGTCTCACTCAGATGAAGTCTCCACTCACATTGACTATGCTCCTTAGTGACCATGCAGTGCAAAAATCCCTTTCTTATATCGATGTGCACAAAATCAGAGTCACTTCTTAGCTACAGTAATCAGCACTTCATTTAAACTAATCATTTAGGTCATTTAGATCACATTGAAAGCATCAAATGAAGGAAGACAGAAAGGACAACAAATTGCAGGCACATTGTGTAGTGATTCATCACCTCTGGTTTTATATTAACCTCGTTGAGATAGTTGAGAAAATGCCACTTAATAGACCAAGGAAGTGTGCAGAATCGATTACCAGGAATATAAGTGATACAGAATTTGACAGTCAGTATAACCATAGGAGCAGAAGAGAAATTGAACATAGTGCAGGAAAAATAGTTCCAGACTATGAAAGATAAAGCTGGTAAGTGGGCTGTACTTGGTCAGAGAATGGGACACCTTGTTTAGATATGGTCGATCCAACCCACATTAGAACACTGAACATAGTTGAATGAAACACATTGCGGCTGAGAACAAAAAGAGAAAGAAAGGAAGCTATTTAGTGTTGTGTTCTCCCAGCCTTGCAGCCAAATAATGATCATGATCCAAATGTATCATTCTCCAGCTGCCACACTCAACATATCGTCTTCCAGATGTCACACCCCAAACCCTCTTTAATGCGACAGTCAACAGCATAGGTTTTTCTCTTCCTTAGTTTATTGGAATCCATAGATCATCAATAGATTTCAATTGTCATTGAAATCTCTTGAACATTTTTAACATATTGATGTAAGAATAATTGAGGCATCATCCTAGGATTTGTTTTAGTTAGCACACTCAGTTTCAAGTAATAAGTAACATGGGTTCAAGACCCACACCAGATACTTGAGTACATACTGTAGACCAGGCTGATACATCAGGCCCACACTGAGGGAACATTGTGTTTTTGAGATGCTGGATTTTGGATGAGTTATTAAAATAGGGAGTGCAAATCCTTTCATGCCACTCTTCGTTGAAGAGAAGGTGAATAAATTGGTTATTTAGCTAACATTTATTCATCAAAATACATCCCTAAAATAGATTAGCTGATCGTTTATCTTGTTTTTTTTCTGAAGAAGGGTCCTGACCCGAAACGTCAGCTTTCCTGCTCCTCTGATGTTGCCTGGCCTGCTGTGTTCATCCAGCTCCACACCTTGTTATCTCACTTATTTTGTAGCTGTTTGTGAGCTCATTGTGACTACATCCATTGACCAAACATCAATGACCACACTTGAAAAAGGCTTACTAAGTTGTAATCATTTGATGTGAGTTGAGGACCCAGATTATGAGTGTTGCTATGCATATTGTCATGACTGTGTGATTGTATTTTCATTTTTTAAGAAAAGCTATTTTTTTGTTAAACAAATACAGCAAGAAAATCCACCTTCCAAGAGGACAACATGGCAGCCATCTTAATTTTTTTAATCTGTACAAGATAGTTTATGTGTCACCATTTTAACCGAACTCCAAGAAAAGCTCTGAAAGGCGCTATCAGAAGGAAAAGGGTCTCCACAGGGAGACAGAGAATGGTGAACTAGCTAAAAGACTGTCGTAGGGAACCAGGCTTCCAGGAACCACAGCTTATGGTGATTTAAAGTAAAAGAACCTTCAATCCCTTTCAGAAATTGTTCTGTTCAGTTCACCTGTGGGAGAAACCTCAAACCATTCAAATGCAGATATCATCGCAGGTGCTGAATTCTGACTTTAAGTTTTTAACATCTTCATCGGGGAACAAGAATTTTCAAGTAAGTCACCAATCTTGCAATAATAACAGAAAAATCTTACTTTCACCTCTATAATTATCATTTAAAGAGTCATAGAGTCATATAGCATGGAAAAAAAGCCCCTTCAGCCCAACCAGTCCACGCTGACCCTAATTCCTAAGTCCCACCTGCCAGCACTTTGCCCATATTCTTCCAAACATTTCCTACCTATTTACTTATCTAAATGTCTTTTAAATGTTGTTGCTGTAGCCACATCCACCATTTTGTCTGGGAGTTCATTCCACACATGAACAATTTTCTGCATAAAATGCTGCTTCTCGTGTCTTTTTTAAAATCTTTCTCCTCTCAACTTAAATATATGTCCCCTGGCCTGAAATAACCCCCACCTCTTTCGGGAAAAGAGACTTGCCATTTACGTTATCTCTGCCTCTCATTATTTTATAAACCTCTGTGAGGTCACCTCTCAACCTCTTACGCTCAAATGAAAAAGAATCCTCACATCTAGATTTTAGACAACTGTAAGACTGTTTTGCTCAGTACATTTCAGCATACTAAAATACCCTTTGTCTTCTTTAAGAACACAGATGCTGGGGGATTTTTTGTAAGTTAAGAGACTCATCAAGCCAAAAAGGAGTTAATCAAGATCTATAAATTCACAATTCACAAACTACTTGGTAGATATACCAGATGTGGTCATGACCAAGTATGTATTCTTTTTCTTTTCAATGAGCAGCTTAATAAGATGAGCAGGAAGATTTTGTTACTGTGAAATTTCAAGTGAAACAATTGAAACTCTGAACAAGCAAATCTTGCTGCCTCATCACAAGGCTGCTGACTGAATGAAATGATCCCCCACAGTCAGGTTTAGCTACATTATTTATCAAGCTGGTCAAACGTGATCAGACACCTCAATTCTGACAGGGATATCAATTCCTCCCTTGCATTTATTGTTGACCATTTTTGAGTTTGCCTTTCACATGCTAGGAAAAAGGGAGTGTCTGGAAAATTATGAGAACAAAGCAAATCAGTAGATCAAAGATTAAATCATTTGATCAGTTATTTTGTTGGAACACCCGCCACACACATCATTCTGGAGAAATCGCCACAACATTACCCACAATTGTAACATTTCCAACATGGACAGGGAGAACCACCATTTCAACTGGGACAACACCAAAATCCTGGGACAGGCTAGACAGAGACAGGCACGAGAATTTCTAGAAGGCTAGCACTCCACGAAGCAGGCTATTAATAAACACATTGAACTCGACCCCATATACATTCCACTCCGGAGGAAACCCGGAAGTGAGGCAATCCATCTCAACTGGCCCCAGAGTTTAAAAACCAGGCAGGAAAACACACCGACGCTTCATCGGAGGCTGCACTGATGATGTTACCCAACAGGGTAATGAAACGTCTGTGGAACAACAAACCAGCTCGGCGAGCCAACCAACCTCAACACCCTCAACCCGAGCTACAGATCTACTCCAAAACCTTAAATTCCAACACTGTGTAGAGACCATTTGACTGAAATGTGATTGCTCAGCTGTAGTGAGACATTAAGAATCCATTCGGGTCCCAAATACTTTTAACTGAACAAACACACAAAGTTGTGCAAAACCTTTAGTACAATTAGTGAATGAATGATAAACAATCATTGATCTATTACAGATAACAAGGTGTAGAGCTGGATGAACACAGCAGGCCAAGGAGCATCATAGGAGCAGGAAGGCTGACGTTTCGGGCCTAGACCCTTCATCAGACCCTTCATCCAGCTCTACACCTTGTTATCTCAGATTCTCCAGCATCTGCAGTTCCTATTATCTCTGATTTCATTGATCTATTACATGCTTGCATAACATTATTCTGGTACCTTAACAGGGTTGTTAACACAGTGAGAATAACATTTTCCAATGGGTAAAAACTACGTTTGGTCCCCTAACTAACAATAACAGAATGACGGTCAGCCTTCCGTTGTCTCACAAAACTCTAGCCCCTGGGACTTGCTGCCATAGTGATTATTTTACCTGTGGATTAAAATACTAACAGCATAGATTTAGAACTAGGTCAGAAGTACAAAGAGAAAGCAGACAGAATTTCCATCACCTGAAAGGGAATGGATTACAGAATGAGTTACCAGGGAAGGACATTCAACCAGACAATGTATAAATCAATTCAAGAGACAGGTTCAGAGATAAAAGGTACTGCAGATGCTGGAGAACCCGAGATAACAAGCATGGGGCTGGATGAACACAGCAGGTCAAGCAGCATCATAGGAGCAGGAAAACTTGACGTTTCGGGCCTAAACCCTTTATCAGAAATGGGGGAGGGGAAGAGGGTTCTGAAATAAATAGGGAGAGAGGGGGAGGCGGATAGAGGATGGATAAAGGAGAGGATAGGTGGAGAGGAGGCAAACAAGGCGAAGAGGCGGGGATGGAGACAGTAAAGGTGAGTGTAGGTAGGGGGGTAGGGAGGAGATAGGTCCGTCCAGGGAGGACAGACAGGTCAAGGGGGCGGGATGATGTTAGTAGATAGGAG
>JAHRHZ010000095.1:3135561-3177631 GCA_024137785.1 Ginglymostoma cirratum | reverse complement strand
TTTGAAGCTTGTGAAATCCACATTGATGCCATTGGGCTGCAGGGTTCCCAGGCTGAATATGATTTGCTGTTCCTGCAGCCTTCGGGTGGCATCACTGTAGCATTGCAGGAGGCCAAGGATGGACATGTCATCTGAGGAATGGGAGGGGGAGTTGAAATGGTTCGCGACTGAGAGGTGCAGTTGTTTGTTGCGAACTGAGCGCAGGTGTTCTGCAAAGCGGTCCCCAAGCCTCCGCTTGGTTTCCCCGATGTAGAGGAAGCCACAACGGGTACAGCGGATGCAGTATACCACATTGGCAGATGTGCAGGTGAACCTCTGCCTGATGTGGAAAGTGTTCTTGGGGCCTGGGATTGGGGTGAGGGAGGAGGTGTGGGGGCAGGTGTAGCACTTCCTGCGGTTACAAGGAAAAGTGCCGGGTGTGGTGGGGCTGGAGGGGAGTGTGGAGCGGACAAGGGAGTCGCGGAGGGAGTGGTCCCTCCGGAAGGCAGATAAGGGTGGGGAGGGAAAAATGTCTTTGGTGGTGGGGTCTGATTGTAGATGGCTTAAGTGTCGGAGGATGATGCGTTGGATCCGGAGGTTGGTGGGGTCGTATGTGAGGACGAGGGGGATTCTTTTTTGGTTTTTGTTGCGGGGACGGGGCGTGAGGGATGTGTTCCGGGAAATGCGGGAGACACTGTCGAGGGCGTTCTCGACCACTGTGGGGGGGAAGTTGCGGTCCTTGAAGAATGAGGACATTTGAGATGTGCGGGATTGGAATGTCTCATCCTGGGAGCAGATGCGGCGGAGGCGAAGGAATTGGGAATAGGGGATGGCATTTTTGCAGGAAAAACCAGCCCAGCTCATCTCCACCTCCCTAACCTGTTTTTCCTCTCACCTCAAGCCACACCCCCATCTCCTATCTACTAACATCATCCCGCCCCCTTGACCTGTCCGTCCTCCCTGGACTGACCCTTCTCCTCCCTACCCCCCTACCTACACTCACCTTTGCTGGCTCCATCCCCGCCTCTTCGACTTGTCTGCCTCCTCTCCACCTATCCTCTCCTCTATCCATCCTCTATCCGCCTCCCCCTCTCTCCCTATTTATTTCAGAACCCTCTTCCCCTCCCCCATTTCTGATGAAGGGTTTAGGCCCGAAACGTCAAGTTTTCCTGTTCCTATGATGCTGCTTGACCTGCTGTGTTCATCCAGCCCCATACTTGTTATCTCAAGAGACAGGTTCAGTTGTTTCTTGGTAAAAAAATACAGAAACTATTTGAAGGGCTATTGTCACCATATGGAGAAGTTTTGGGCTGACATTCAGCTATATAAAAGCTATTTTACAATCATCATTGCGCTGGAAGTACTTGGAATAATTTAGCACCTATCCTAGTTTGGTATCACTGCAAATGGACCCTATTCTTGCTATTCCTCGATCACAGTCATTGATGTATAATGTAAAAAGATACAGATCAAGAACAGAACCCTTTATGTTGAATGTTATGATTTGAACACAACCATCACAATTGACTGCTTGCTGTAAAGGTGGTGTGCATGTAACCAACAATCTTCACAGTCAGTTCAAAGAGACATAGATCATTAAGCAGTTGAAGGTTTGAATTCAGAAGATAATCATAGAATGGAATTGGTTTTCTTTGAAGAAATAGGTGCTTGAAAAGGGAAAGGTTCTCAGGTGTTTCCGATTCTGAAAGAGCTGGATAATGTAAGCATAAGAAGATTATTTAATTGAAACAGTAATCGCAGAAATGGATGATACAAGTGAAAAATCAATGTGCCTGTCACAGTAACTAGAGATTAGAAGAAATCTTTTACATTAACAGTCAAAGATACATGGAGAATAAATTTCCACCTGAAGCAGATCGCGTGATGCCAAGCAGCTCTATTTAAAAGAAAAGAGCTGTGTAAATAATCAAACTGAGGGTTCTAAGTATAAATGCAATTGTGTACAATCAAAGATTCAGCAGAACACAATGGTCGTTGTCTGGCTGGGGCCATGAATGTGGAAATGTTGTTCTGTGTAATGGTGCTAGACCAGAAAGTTCCAAAATGCAGCCCGTAATTTTGATACCTTAGTTATTAGTTGAATTGACTTCTGAATGTTTGCACCCATAATGGGTGACTGACTAGAAGAGAGAGACAGAGAGAGCAAAGGATTTTAGTGGGGCACAGACCGTCACAGCATGTCAGCTGACTTTAGCCGCAAAACAGTTGGGTCTCAGGATTATTTCAGAGATAGTAGGAACTGCAGATGCTGGAGAATCTGAGATAACAAGGTGTAGAGCTGGATGAACACAGCAGGCCAAGCAGCATCAGAGGAGCAGGAAAGCTTGACGTTTCGGGCCTAGACCCTTCTTCTTTTCTGAAGCCTTCCTGTTCCTCTGATGCTGCTTGGCCTGCTGAGTTCATCCAGCCCTACACCTTGTTATCTCAGGGTCTCAGGATTAAGCATATGGAGTTTAAAAATGTAATAGGAATAGATTTGGGAGGAAGTTTTCCAGGGTTAGGTGCATGATGAAGTAAGATTGCATTCAGGTGCAGGAATGTGGGTAGTGAGAGATTTAGGAAGCAGTTAGACCTGGCCTTTCCTGTGATTGAGAATAGGAGAGTTGAAGCACCACAGCAAACTGTAAGGTTAAAAGGAGACCACAGCTATGGGTAGGGGAGTTTAGGTGGAGGAGGATTCTGATAGAGGACAAGTAGACTGTGAAATCAGAGGAGCGACATCAAGTGAAATTGAGGTGGAGACTGAAATTGCAAAGATGAAGAGTCAGTAGGATACGTTGTGAAGTTTTGGGCTTTGTGAGAGTAAACCTGAGCTAGGTGGAAAAGTGCGAAGGTTCTTTAGGAGGAAAATATGTTAGAGGGCCAGCAATCCAAATTGGATGTCACTGATAAAGGATTAACAGTGGTATGGATAGGACAGATAGTAGACAGTAAACAAATATAGGCTTCAAGAAATGGCAAGGTCTCCACCATCTGCAAACTAAGTTCCAGTAAAAGATCAGATGGTAATACAATTACCCACAATGTGGTCATGACTGGAAAATATCTTGTTTGCAGCTGAATGAGCAATAGAGGAAAATGCAAAATAGGTGAATCAAGACCAATTGTCCACTAAGAATGAGATACTATTCCCCAATATTAGATTGTAACTTCTCTCGATGGATTACTTTGTAATGTTGAGGTGAAATTTCACCTCAGATTCCATGTGAGTTAGTCTGGCATTTCACTGACCTTCGGAATGCTAGTTAGGGAGTTATCTTGTTGATTAAATTTGCGCATTTGCTGGAGGAAGTAGAACTTTGATGAACTAAGTCGATATTTCTTATTCAAGATTTTCTTGAGATTTTTTCCAAGGGAATAGTTATTGTCACAGTCAAGCGACCAATGTCAAGAAGAATAATTTGAACCACACTCACCCTATCTTATACAAAATAGTGCTGAATCCTATTAATTTTTTGATCTTTCCTGATGGTATCAAATTCTGTATCAAAGACTGATTTATAAATACCAAAGGTGATATACAAGGCACAAGCTGGGAATGCAGTTCTCCTCTTTGGCTCAATTCCTGGCATCAGGATCATTTCCTCATTCTAACCCTAACCCTATACAGGTCTGTAGAATAAAGGAAAAGGTAGTTTTGCTGGAAGCGTAGATACTGAGTATGTCTGAGAGAAGATCTGACAGACCGATGACAGATCATGTGGAATTGAAGCCTGGATTTACTGGGTACCAAATATAGCATTCATCTCTGACCATCCTCTGTCCAGTGTTATGTTTAATAAAACACATTGCTGTTCACTCACAAGAGAGTAGATCACACACTAGTACATGGGCGCAATGGTGACCAGATCCACGGATCTGGGTTAGGCAGTAAGAGTTTGAAGGGAGACCAGTGATCAGCCCAGTGATCCAAGCCCAGAGGTGGGCGAAATGCCCGAAGTGAAGCTTAAGTGTGGTGAGGTTGGCTAGTGCTGGACAAGAAAGTTCTTAGCACAAAATCACAGAGTGGAAAAGGCGAAGGCCCAAGGAAGGATACCCTGTTAACAACAGGAGGAAACCAATCAGCTGCAGTGTGCAAAAGTATCACAGAAACAAAACTTCTTGCAGCGATGGAGAAGAAATGAGCACTCGAAAAATACACTGACAGCAAGTTTGCCAAGAAACACTGCATGGTCCAATAACAAAGAAGTCCATCAGTGAGAATTCAACCCGACCCAGTTTTATTGAGTACAAGTGCAAGCTGAGCGACCAAGGTAAGCCTGCAGGGGCAGTATAGAAAATTAAACACGGATCACAGCAACCGACAAGAGTCTCCGCAGCAGGAATGCAGGGTGACAAGGTGAACTTTTTCCTGAGGGATATGACAGGCTCACAGCAAGAATCAAACATTCTTGACAGATTGGACCTTCAGGTTGAGTTCTGGACTGCAGAAATTAAAACAAAAAGCAGAGAAACTAATTCTGAGTTGGATCCAGAAGATTATGTGCTGATCCTTTTAAAACCATGGTTGAGGTCAGGAATCCTCAGAATGCCCTCCATTGAGTGGTCGAGTGCAGGAAGTACAAAAGTTAGAGGAAAGAAGGCAGTTTCAGGGTACATCGCAATGGAAAAATCAGAATTTCGCTTAATTCCTAATTATCGCCTTTTCTTTATTAAGAACAATTTATTTCGACAGCCTTCGTTCGTAAACATAGAATACACTTCAGTCCTGGCTTTGCAGGAGGGTTAATCAATCCTCTCATTTTGCTCAGCACAGAAACTTAAAATAGCAGACAAAGAAATCAGCAAAAATTGTGGAGTACATCAGCAGATATTCTCAACAGTGATTTGCTCTTGAGATTCATTTCTGAGATAACTGAGATTCATTAGCTATTTAAGTCATTCATTAACTCAAATTTGAAAGTACATACCTCCCTGCATTTTCAGATTCAGGGGCAATGTTCCTGGCAGCACCATCATCTCTTTAAAGGAGTATTAGTCTTTGCCTGATCAAGGTAAAGAAGAAGTAAAGTTGTCTACATATTGCACGGAGGCTGCCAAGGAGATGGAGTAAAAGCAATTACAGTCACAGTTAGATGAAGAAATTCCTCCCAGACTAGATAGCGAGGTCACTGTTGGCAAGTAACTAAATAACCTTGTACTTGATCAATCACTGATGGAAGCAAGTGAAGCTGTAAACATTTCTACAGTAAAATAATCACTGCATCTGAGATATCTAGAATTAAGGAGTTAGAATTATATCTTCAATATTCAATAAAATTCAGCTGAGTTCATTAGCGAGTTGCAAGACACCTAAGTGCTCTTGCAGCAGAGAAGTAGAATCATAAACCACAGAATTCCTACAACTGGGAATGTGATAGAAAAATTTCACAGTATTAGATGGAATTTGACCACGTTAAGTACGAGCAGATGTTGGAGAAGTCGAAAAGGACTACAGAACACCAAGTCGGACAATGAATAGTCACACAGCTCTATCAAGCCTTAGAATCTGAAAATGAATGGCGTTTTAGGGAAATTGAACTTTTGCAGCTATAGCTGGCTAAGGCAATAAGAGAAACAAAGCCCTGTCATTCTCACATCCCAGCATCAGCCACCAGCTGGCAGAAGTTCAAAGCAAAGGTAAATTATGGGGAGTACAATGGACCAGGCAATATAAATTCCAAATGGAGTAGAACAACATCGCTTCATCGGAGGGTCCACTGATGATGTCACCTTGCAGGGTGACGAAACGTCTGAATGAAAACAAGCCAGCTCGGTGAGCAAGTCAACAACTTCACCCACAACCCGAGCTACAGATCTTCGCCAAAACTTTGAGTTGTTCCATTTATGATGAGTAGAAAAATGGAGCTAGAATTGGGAAAGAAGGGAACCATGTAGCCAGGGTGAGTAGTTAATGAAATAAGTTTTTTAAGGTCCAACGAGAGATTGCATTAGGCCTCCTGGTGAAAAATCCACCAGGAAACTCAATAAACCTGACCCATAGCCACCAAAACGTAAGTTTCAGCCTTGTGTCTGGGCTACTATTAATTTAATGGTTTACAACCAAGGATCCCAGCTTCTAGAGTAGTGCTTCAAGTGATCCTTAGTGAGATGACATCTAAGAACTTTTTACCCTAATGTCACATGCTATGTTAAAGGGAGGATATCATGAGCATGTCTTTTAGAAGTATACAAGCAAACTGACAGTGAGACACACCAAAACACTTTTGGTGTTTAATGATATTTAAATTGGTCAGACTCCATTTTGGCTCTTTTCAACCTAGCCGCTATGAGCAAATTATCAGCAGCTTTCCTGAAAAATGTAAACTTGGGGCAACATGTTAGCTCGGAGTCATTTGTAATCATTCAGAACCCATCACCACAGATATTCAATCGGCATGGGAGTCAAAAAGTTATGGGAAGGCGGGGTCAACAAGAAAGGTGAGTTGAGATCACAACTAGATCAGCCATGATCTTAATGAATGGTGGAACAGGCTGGAAGAACTGAATAACCTACTTTTCCTGCTCAGTCCTGTTTTCCTACATGGCAGCCAGCAATTTTATTCTTCCGAGTCGAGGGACCTAACTGATCAGGCAGCATGAATGAGTAGGGAGTCGTCAGCCATGTCTCGATCTCATATGGTTGAAACTCTAGGACAGGAGCCACATGTCATGGCACCCAGGCAGCCATTCAGTTCTTGCCCTCCAGTGGTATCAGTGTAGATGTTAGCATCGGAGCTTTGTGTTCATTGAAGCTGCTACCTCCACTTTCCCCCACTCACACATTTACTGATTTACCAGCCCCCTCTGGACTTCTGGAACAGACCATCTACAGGCCTTAACAGTGACCCACCATCCTTGACAGTCCCTCTATTGCCCTTGACCTACTTTAAGTTACACTTGTCACACTGTCCCGTATAGCCATTGAGTTCCCAGCAGTCATGCTGGACCTTTTATCTGTAGACACTGATCTTCTGTGGTGTCTCTTTTTCAGGTTCCTCCCTCCACCCACAACGAAGGTTCGTTGGTCTGCCGTCTCCTTCCCTCTCTTAGTCAGCCATACGCCATTCCCGTCCGCTGTTTTCACTTGATCTCCATTCACCAATGGCCTCCTGCCCTTGGGTTCATCAAAGCTCCCCACAGGAGACGTGCAACCTCTACTTAGTCCAAATCTACCTGGAAAGATAGCATTGCCTGCTGCACAGCACCTTGAACCAGCTGAGTATCTGAAGACACGTGGTTCTCAAACGCTGCAGATTTAACTGCAAAGATATAATTTTATCTGGGATATGGATAATGAACAAGCATAATATGTACCATTGGGAAGCTGATGGTGTAGCCCTTGCCTGATTAAATTATAGCACCTCCACCCCCTGCCCTAACCCCCACCACCGGTCACATTGTTCACTCTTTGAGGTCCCATTCAATTCTGTCCTGAATGTGGCCACAGGTACAAAATAGGAGTATGTGTAATGATAAATCAGCACGAGATTAGTACTAACATGACTGCCTGTAAAAACGGGTACATATAATCACACTGAAGTAGTTCTAATTCAGTTTTAGGCTGTGGGGAATGTTTGGTATTTATAACTTGCCCCTTAAAGATCTAAACAGGTCAGATGTAATTATGCAGCCACCTCACAGGGCAGTTAAAATTCAGACATGATGAATGATGACAGTCATACTTAGAACAGGTGTAGCAAAGACAGCAGATGTCCTTTACTCGAAGACATTATTGAATGTTCCAACAGCTTCACAGTCAGTTGTTAATCAAACCCTTTTCTCCTGGAAAGATATTTTAAAATTCGAATTCTCTCATTGAAATAGCAGAATCTGAACTAATTCTTTGGATTATTCATTCAGAGTGACCAATCTCAGTCCTTTGCCTTTTCACAATCTATCCATGTATTGCTCTTTTCCCATTTAATGTTTTTACTGCCATTCCCTGCCCTGTTCACAAACCATTCCTTGTTAGCTGGTTCATTGCCTTGAACCTAAACATGTACGTAGCTCGTAACGTTTTACAATAGATCCAAGCATTTTATGTTCCTTATCCAAACCCACCAGGGGCTGAATTGGAACTGCCTGAATGTACTGCGTTAAGGAACCACAGCCATCAATCCAGACTGGGTTTGAATTCTTTTTGCAAAGGTGAAGGATCAGCCTGTAATGCACAGCATCGTCTTGTTCTTCCTCTCCACTCCTCCCTTCTGGTATTAACAAAATATCAGACAGTACTACATGAGACAAGTGGCTGTCAGTGAAGGTTTATTTTCTCTACCGGAAAAGAGATAGGTTGACAGACCTGTCCAGCCTGGAAGATTAGATGGACTGGAGAGTGACAGAAATTCCCTTTGATTATAGTTTCCTTACTGCTTTCCTTATGTGTGAAAATTGAACTAACCCCACGTTCTATCATTTCACATTTCTATGTTTTCCAGTCTGCTATTTCCCTGTCAGTCATGTCAGCTGTTCAAATAGGAAAATTATGAAGTAGAGCACAGTACCGAGTTTGTGTCCTGATGAACTATGTCTCTCAAAACAAGTACATAATAATTAACACAATTGTGAATCTGCTAACAAACTTTCTCCCTCCATACTGCATGCATGAGGATAATCAGAGAGAGAAAAAATTGCACTGGTGGAAATTTCATGTGGCTAGCACCATTATACATTAAAATGACAAACATTTGATTTTTAACATTTAAAACTGTACTACACATCTAGATAACATATTATATACCTGCTACATTGATATCTATAAGCAGGAAAAGTCAAAGCAGGAATTCAAGAGCATCTAGTGAGAGCAAAAAGGAAACAAAATGAGTGTGTGTGTTAGATTTTTAAGGATAATTCATGTGTTATTTATTTGACTCATGAGATTATAATGAGACAGTCCTATTTATTTCAAACATCTGAGAATAAAATGGATCGGCAGAGCCCAATCTTATGAAGAGATGGCAAATAGCTTCACCATTTTGGAAAACAGATGAAGTCAGAGGAGAAACTCACCTACGTTTGTTGTAAGAGATCAATTACATATATAGGGCTTTGCAACTTGCAGTTCCAGAGACACAGAGACTGCCTTTCTGGTTCAAAATGGACCATGGTATAAAGGGCAGCACTGAGGACAAAGTTCTGTCAAACACAGTATCTCCCATTAGGGAAGGTCTGAAGAAGTATATATGTAAATAATGCAGAGCTGCCTTTCAAGCTCTGGCTGTGTGGTATTTTTCTTCTAAATGTAGTCAAGTGCCATTGGAAGTCAATATTCAATATAACTGAGTGTGGGCTCTGAGTACTGAGCAGTAGCTGTTAGTAAATCCATAGGGACAGGAAGAAGATTTTATGTAACAATCTTTAGTTATGTTCTATTTCTCTTTAAAAAGAAAATTCTCAGTGGGAGGAGGAGGAAGGTTGGAATTAATCCCAATATCTGAATCAAATCAATACAACAACAAAAAAGGGTGGGGAAGGCCTCTTGTGATGTAGTAGGTGTGTACCTCGGGTGAAAACCCAAACTGTTTTGTGTTATTTTTAAACTTTGTTGGGGGAAAGTGTGAGGTGACCTTTGGTCTTTGACTTTTGGAAAAAATGGAGAATAAACAAACCAATATTGGTTTATGGGACCCGGCTTGGAATTTAATTACGCGTTGATTCTTGTTCAAAGGATACTGTAAACACTTTGGCTCTGGAGGTACATTATGGTCCAGTGTTGTCAGATATTCAGATCTGAACAGGGGCCATCACAGGGAAGATAGTACCAATCCATCTAACAAAAAGCATGTTTCAGAAAAACAGAAACAGGAACCAAATTTTGATCTTTTTTTTTGACAGAGCACTGTGGCTGTGAAAGCTACAGGATGGAGGTTAGGTTTCTGTCAGGTTAGCCTTCTATTACTAACTTAAAGTTTGGAGAATAGAATCCCAGTTCTAAGAATTAAGTGAAGTTTCTGGAAGCTATTGACATTGACTAGTGGCTTTAGCTTTTTTTGGAGAAGGGTCTAGACCCGAAACATCAGCTTTACTGCTTTTCTGATGCTACTTGGCCTGTTGTGTTCATCCAGCTCTACACCTTGTTATCTCAGATTCTCCAGCATCGGCAGTTCCTACAATCTGTCAATAAGTTGCAGCATGTTTTAATATTGTGAAGATCATCAGAAAAAATCTATTGTTGGTCTCATCCCTGACAGAGACAGTCACTAGATAGCAATCCGCAGCAGGAACCTAGGATCACTGCTCTATAGTCTATAGTTAAGACAAATTGCTCCCTCAGTTGAAGAAACTTGAGCCAATAAACACAACGGAACTAACCCTCATTCTATTAAAACAAAGGTCAATAATGTGGTCTCCCACTCAAACTTAATATCTCCTCGGAACTTGAAACTATTGAACACATCAGTTCTCTCTGTCTTTCCACCTGATACTTGTTATAGCCATGATGCTGAGCCCAAGTATCTTATAATGCTGCTATCAATTTTTCTTTCTCTGCTAATCTAGGGGCTTTTTAGTAGTTTGCAGTGAAGGATAAACCATGAGTAATTCTCAGCAGAAGTGACGCTTATCTTGCATAATAAAGTAAAATTCACTGCATAACAAGAAACAATATTTAGGTTACATTAACAGTGAGGCATATTAACTATTACTAATAAAGGGGAGGTCAGGCACATGTGCCCCTATGAATAGACAGGGCCAGACTTGAACAGCTGAGAGCCCAATGTTCTACTCAGTGGCTGCGTAATGTGTATTAGAATGAATAGAGCTTTGTCTTGGCTCATCAATTAACCCTTTCACAACTATTAGCTCACATTTGATAAAACAGTCTTGACAGCAGCTAAACAATACTGCTGAGAATCCCTACAGTGTAGAATCAGGCCATTCAGCCCTCTGAAAATCACCAGACCCACCCCCTTACCCATAAATTTTGCGTGGCTAACCCAGCTAAACTATCGATCCCTGGACACTATGGACAATTTAGCATGGCCAGTCGAGCTAACCTGCACATCTTTGGACTGCAGGAAGAAACTGGAGGACCCAGAGAAAACTCATGCAGACATGTGCTATGAGGCAGCAGTGCTAACCACTGAGCCACTGTACCACCTGCTTTGATTAACTCACCTCACTTCCAGGTAAGTTAATGAATCTCTTCTGAATTCTGAACATGGGGAGTTTCACAGACTATATATCTGCTTTGAGTATTAAATGTTTATATCAGCACAGGTATACTCAATGGGTTTGTGGAAATTGTAGCAACCATCATGCCAGAGAGATCACACATGTTCAGATAGAAATCTATACCCTCACCTCCACCATGGATTTTCTGCCCAAATATCTAACCAACGGTTTTTCTAAGATTACTGTACATATCACCTTCAATTTCCTTTATTTAAAAGAGAGGGAGACAAACAGCAGGAGACTATAGACTGGTTAGTTTAGTATCTGTCATAGGGAAAATATTAGAAGTTAACATTCAAGATATTAGAGGAGGGTACTTAGAAAAGTTCAAGGAAATCAGGCAGAGTCAATATGGCTTTGTGAAAGACTGATTGATTTATTATCATGTGTACATGACAAAGTAGAGTGAAAAGCTTTGTTTGCAAGCAGTACAGGCTGATTGTAGGAAGCAAGGCTGTACAGATCAAAAAGACTTAGAGAGAAGCATACACATTACATAGAACAGGGCATGCACTAGGCAAGATCAGCATTATTTGAGTCTAGAGAGTCCATTCATCAGTCTGATAATGGCTGGGAAGAGCATAGAACATAGAACATAGAACATTACAGAGCAGTACAGGCCCTTAGGCCCTCGATGTTGCGCCGACCTTTGAAACCAATCTGAAGCCCATCTAACCTACACTATTCCCTTATCATCCATATGTTTATCCAATGACCATTTAAATGCCCTTAAAGTTGGCGCGTCTACTACTGTTGCAAGCAGGGCATTCCACACCTTTACTACTCTGTGTGTAAAGAACCTACCTCTGACATCTATCCAATATCTATCACCCCTCAATTTAAAGCTATGTCCCCTCGTGCTAGCCATCACCATCTGAGGAAAAAAGCTCTCACTGTCCACCCTATCTAATCCTCTGATCATCTTGTATGTCTCTATTAAATCACCTCTTAACCTTCTTCTCTCTAACGAAAACAGCCTCAAGTCCCTCAGCCTTTCCTCATAAGACATTCCCTCCATACCAGGCAACATCCTGGTAAATCTCCTCTGCACCCTTTCCAATGCTTCCACATCCTTCCTATAATGCGGCGACCAGAACTATACGCAATACTCCAAGTGCGGCCGCACCAGATTTTTGTACAGCTGCAACATGACCTCACGGCTGGGAAACTCAATCCCTCTACCAATAAAACCTACTAAAAAAACTGTACGCCTTCCTAACAACCCTATCAACCTGGGTGGCAACTTTCAGGGATCTATGCACATGGACACCAAGATCTCTCTGCTCATCCACACTACCAAGAATCTTACCATTAGCCCTGTACTCTGTATTCCTGTTACTCCTTCCAAAGTGAATCACCTCACACTTTTCCGCATTAAACTCCATTTGCCACCGCCTACTGGTGCAGCAGCAAGCCGTGTAAACGGAGTCCATGGATGGAATGTTGGATTCCGTGATGGTCTGGGCTGTGCGCACCACATTCTTTAGTTTCTTACGGCCCTGGGTAGAGCAGTTGCCATACCAGGCTGTTATACTTTCAATGGTGCATTGGTAGACGTTGGTGGGGGACCTTATGGACATGCCAAATTTCCTGAGCCACCTGAGGAAGAAGAGGCGTTGTTGTGTCTTTTTGACTGTCGCATCTAGGTGGGAAGTCCAGGACAGGATGTCAGTTATTGTCACTCCAAGGAACTTGACGCTGTCCACCCTCTCAACCTCAGCACAATTGATGTAGATGGGGGGGGATGTTCTCCTCCTTTCTTTCTGAAGTCAATGATCAGTTCTTTAGTTTTGGCTAATGTTGAGACAGAGGTCGTTCTCATTGCACCACATTACCAAGCCCTCTATCTCCCTTCTGTATTTTGATTGATCATTGTTGTTAGATATCTGTCCCACTACGGTGATGTCATCAGCGAACCTGTAGATGGCGTTCGTTCAGGATTTGGCGACACAGTCGTAGGCGTACAGGGAGTACAGTAGGGGGCTGAGGAGACATCCTTGGGGGGCTCCAGTGTTGAGTATTATTGTGGAGGGGGTGCAGGTACCTATCGTCACTGATTGTGGTCTGTGGGTCAGGAAACTGAGGATCCGGTTGCAGAGGGTGGAGCTGAGGTCGTCATGGAGTTTTGGGATCAGTCTGGAGAGGATAATGGTGTTGAAGATGGAGCTGTAGTCAATGAGCATTAGTCTGACGTAGGTGTCGAGTGATTTAAATGGTTTATTTTCTGGTTTGGCAGGATGTAATGAACTAGGGAGTTGTGCTGGGGCCTCAATTTTTTCACAGAATATGTCTTAGGTGAAGGGGCCAAGGTATGGAGCTTAATTCGCTGATGCCACAAAGATAGATTGGAGAGTAAATTGTGAAGAGAACATAAAGGATATGGATAGGCAAAGATATGGTAAACAGTGTCTAATGGGGGAAAATATGAAATTGTTCATGCAGGAAGAATAAAAAAAATTAGGGCAGAATCTCATAGAAATGTGAGCGAAATATGTGGTAGAATTGGGTGACAAGTGCGATTAGGCCTATCTCAATATCTAGATGATCTTATTCTATCTTTTATGTTTGATAGAGAGATTCTCCCTGTGCAAGATACCAACTGACAATTATTGTAGTTTGTTTAGTGCCTTATTAACTCCATGACTCTCCTCATTAATATTCAGACTTTCATCTGAACAAACTAGCCCAATGTTAGGAAATCTCAATAAGGAAACCAGAGAGGCGCACCTTGTGGATTCAGCTAGTTGCTCACTCTGAAGGAATGTCATGTTGGACACTGGGCAACCACGTCTCAAGCCATGGTCTATGCATACCAGCCGAGCATACTTCACCTCAATGGACATTGACAATGGAACCGGCAAACTAATCACAACTATCCTGAAAATACTACTGCGCCCTACTAGTGTGCTGAAGAAGCACAGACATACATTGCAGGGCTTGCTAGAAACTAACATTGAAATGCTGCAGTGGGGAAATTTTATGCACAGCATTAGGCACCCAGCTCACAGACAGGGCCAGGCTAAATCTCAGGGATGCTCACTCGCTCTCAGCACTTTCTCACTTAGCTGCTACCTGCACATTCAAAGCTTGCTGTGCCATGCTGTGTCAATTAGCACAATCACGCACCAGGCAGCTTGCCTTTCTGGTCAGCAGTTGTCAGTCCAGGGACCATTCATTTTGCTACATCAATCTCACACAGCAGCCTACATGGCAAACACACTGCATGTGCCCAAGTAGTCAGCCATGTATTCAATTCTCAGGGGCGTGAAATCCATGGAGAAATCTGCCAGTCAGGGGTTTCTGGCAAAAAAAAATCAAGGGCAGCCTCCCATATCAGTCAAGCACATTGTGCACGATCAGGCGTTTAGTTATGGGGTGCGTCGTCATGGAGCCTGCGCATCAACAATCTAGGAACTTTACAAGCTGTGTATGACTGCACCAGGCTTGGTCCACCTCATATATCAGGGTCTGGGCGGATAGATTAAGCAGGTATAGGCACATATAGATGGATTAGGTGTGTACTTGGGGAAGAGTGAAGACTGTAAGGTTAATGGGTTGGGCTGTTAGGAATTGGTTGTCACTATCTGGGGTGGACCAGCACAGTCAAGTTAAGGCTAAATGCCACTGGAAGAGGATCGTTAGGCTGAAAGCACCCAATGGGTTCTTTAATATCTCATCAACGTGATTACTAGAAGATACATGCGCTTCAATATGTAACTCAATTATCAGTTTCATCTCCTTAATATATATGTATACAAACAACAAGCGAATCTATTTACTTAAACTACTTTATAAATATGCAATTTAATGAAGTCCAGCATCTGCAGTTCCTACTATCTGTAATGAATCTCACTGCCTTGTCTGCATGCCAGGGGCTTTGGACAGCTGGTACTTGGAACTCTTATTCGGATTCCATGGCACTGGTCTTATGAACTTCAGCCTGTTGGGAAAAAATCAAATGAGTGGGACAAAGTTGAGAACAATAAATGTTGGCAATCACAGGGGGTCAGGCAGCATCTAAGGAGCGAGAGAGCAAGCTAATGTTTTGAGTCCAGATGACCCTTTATTAGAGCCCCTGATATTAATACAATTCTGCTTACATGCTGCATTACCGTCTCGTAACACTTTCAGTACTTTACCAAACACTCTATTGTGCAGAAAATGAATTGAAAAATATCTCCAGGTGACTCCATATGAACTACGCAAAAGAATGGTTCTCATAGATAATCCTGACCATGCAATTACCTCTCAACCAAAACAGAATGTTTTTTACACCAGGCCTATTTTCATGTATTTTTTCTACTTTGCTCCAATTGCTGATTGTCATGTCTGATTAACCCTTAACAATTTGATTTGAAGATGCCATTTCTTAAGCCCAGCACTACAGCGTCCACTGGCACCTATCACTGTGCTGGAACTCAACAGAGAGCAACGGCAAGAGAATGGTTGAGAGCAAACTTGGAGTGGGATGGCGGATGATGCTTGACCTGTGAAGGAAGAAGTTGCAGCACACAGCATGTGAAGACGTTTTAAAGAAGAACAACATTTGTCACAGACCCATGCAAGGTGTAACACAGAGGCAAGCAGGCTGCATACACCCTGGCCATCCTGAAGCGTTGACCTTCTTTGTATTTTGTACCTCCCTGGTAAGCCATTGCTAGACAGCACTTTAATGTCTTTGTCTTTGCACTCTGAGGGAGGCATGCAACAGGGACATTCAACAGGGATGAGCAAAGTTTTCACAAGGGCCCAATGCCATGTGTATGCATTGTTCCTCCTGCTTGCAGATGATGCAGTCAAAGTTCAACGCAACTCTCCATCTACTGTGTGTCATGTGTGGCTATGAGGTACAGCCACAGACTTCTTTAACAGTACAAATTTCAAGTGGTTTATATGTTATTCTGTAATCACAGTGCTGCCAACAACTGGACTGATATCATTAACAAAGGATAATTTAGAAAATGACACAACGATACAGGATAAGCATCAACAGGTAATGTAATCAAGAAATGGAAGATGTAATTGTCCCAACCAAATAGCGCCAGACAATGTGTCATTCACCCCTGTCTCAGGGGGAGGTGAAATCGTTTCCATAAATATCTGCTTGGGAGACAGGGATATCTCGCCTTGATGGAATCCATTGTTTTTCAGTTTTAAAAATAAGATCATTACTGAGTGCTTGTCCAGAGCAGACTAGCAGGATCAAAGTCAGTGCTAGGCACATATCATTCAGAAGTTAATTTATTTGTAATGCTGCCAGAGCTAAATGCAGAGAATGCCGGGATACTTGACATCTTATTGAGTTTGCTGCAATTTCCAATCTGGGATTACAGTTTGTGGCTTGTGCAGTTTTTCTCTGTGTTTGGAATATGTGCCTAAAAACTTGCAGTTTTTTTTGTTTAATAAATATTAATAAAATAATATTGTTTTATTTGGAACATTATTAAGTATGTAGAAATTTTGCAGTTTATAGTTGATTCTGTATAATGATTGTTTGGTGAAACCAGGGCTAGATAGGGAACATGAATCTTCCCTGTTACAACAAACCAGATGAAAAGATAAACAGGACAGAACAGACCCCAGCTTAAGCGCAAATTACTGAGAAGAGAGCTACAGAAGTTGAACTGACCATCAAATGATCTTATTACAGGGAAACTAAAAACTAGGGCAAAAAATTAGTGTTGAATGTCACATCTGAAGCATTACAGGACTGTGTATGTAAGATAATTAGCAACCAGTAAATGTTTAACTTGGCAAATCCTGAGTTTTGAGGCATTGATATCCAAAGTAAACTTTGAATCAGATGGAGAGTAAGCAGAAATAGCCTACACTCTTCCTCAAAAGCATGTAAGTAGAGACTTTGAATATATTTAAGGAGAAGCTAAATACATTATTTATAAGTAATAAGTTAAAGGTTATCTGGAGTAGATGGGAATGTGGTACAATCAGTTCAATCCTATTGAGGAAGGGAGCAGGCTCAGAGGGCCAAATGGCCTACATCAACCTCTTAATAACACTTCTACAAGATTGTTAACATTTTCTTCAGATTCAACTTATCAAACATGTAAATCTTTCCTCACAGGATTTCAGATGTCATTCCATGTAGTGCAAGTGTCCGATACCAGGAACCGATCAAAATGTTTCTCGTGTAGTCATGTATAATTCTTTCAAATAAGCATCCTCTATCAGAATCTTATCTGACACAGATTGTGTGGAGGCAAATATTGAGATTGACCATTTTAAAAAGATCAATTGAGTCAATCTATGTAAATTTTCTTCTGATCATCCATATAAATTTTAATTAGAGTTTTTAATAAACTTAAGAAGATTAGCTTTAGTAAACAAAACAGGCTGGTTGAATGTGATTTGCATTCACTTCAGTCTGCAACATTGTTTTTTGGTAAGTTTCTGTGTTGCAGACTCTCATTGCAAATACTTTGTCCTGTAGTCCATGACTGATAAATGGACAGCAGAATATTCCAGATGGTTCTGCAGTATCGAGCTAATTCTACTGTAACAGATGTTCCCTTGGGTCATTTTCAGCACAGACTTTAAAGTGCAAAATATATGTAGCAGTTCAGTAGCAGATCAAAGGGAGAGGACTTTGAGCAATTCTGCTTTTTTTTCATGTTTGTCCCTCTCGCTTTCATGCATTTGGAGATTATAGACGATGAGAGTCAGTGGATTGTGAAAGGCAGATTTTTTGTTCAAATAACAGTCAGTTCTCTTTCCAGCTTAATTCGTTTGGACCTGACTAAACTCGCTGAGCTCCCCTTAAAGCTCTGATTAAATAAAGCCTTCTTCATTCAACAACCAATACAGATCAAAGCGCAAAGTGCAAATTGAAGGAAATTAATTATTTTTGAAGCAAATCCAAGTACAGAAGGAAAGAGAATGTATTCAGAAGAAACCATGTCATTCGGGATTGACTGTGGAATAAATTTGGAACCAGGGCAGACATCACTCTATCATGAAGAAAGCAAATGAGGAACTGGCATCTGCCGGTGTAAATTGTGCATGATGTGTACAAATAAATGGAAAATCAAATTAGATCAAAGTTTGAGCTGCTCCAGTCAGTTCCGACTACAAGAATCTCATTCTTTTCTAGGGCAACAGAACAAGATAAATAAGAGGTCATTTTCATTTGGCTACAAGAGGCTATTACTGGGCGTGTTGCTGCCAACACATTCCTCTAGGTTCTCAGTAACTGTTTTGTTAAACCTGGTTCCATGGGGACAGGTATAAACAGCATTCTCTAACTAACATATCTCACAACACCAGAAACATCAATCAAAATTTGTTTAAATCCAAGGGAATGATATTGTGTTAAAATAAAATGAAATGCATGACAAAAGTTCTTGAAGTTGTTACCATTAAAATACCACTTAATGAGGTGGGGAGATTTCAGTCAGGACAATTTTGCTGACAGTCATCATTTGAAACTTTTGCTTGCAAACTGGACCAAAACCAGAATATTGTAGGTAATCATAATCTAGTTCAACATTTGGTCAAGTGGTCATGAGCCCAAAATTGGACAGTCTGCATTGACCCACAGCTGGAGAAATCAGGCCTGATAGAGTACTGACCAAACTAAACGTAACAGCAGACACCAGCTATCAGTTACAGATAACAGTGGAAACCAAAGGCCCTCCACTTCGTCCTGTCCCACAGACCCAACCAGTCCCCCTTCACTGACACCCTCATCCATTTAGCTGAACTTGGCCTCACCCTCAACAACTTCTCCTTCCACTCCTCCCACTTCCTACAGACAAAGGAGGTGGCCATGGGTACCCACATGGGCCCAATCTATGCCTGCCTCTTTGTAGGATACATGGAACAATCCCTCTTCCAAAGCTACACTGGCTCTAAACCCCATCTCTTCCTCCGTTACATCAATGACTATATCAGTGCCGCCTCATGCTCCCACAAGGAGCTCAAACAGTTCATCCATTTCACTAACACCGTCCACCCCAACCTTAAGTTCACCTGGACCATTTCCGATATCTCTCTCTCCTTCCTGGACCTCTCTATTTCCATCTCTGGCAATCACCTGGAAACCGATATCCATTTCAAGCCTACCGACTCCCACTGCTACCTAGAGTACACCTCCTCTCACCCACCTTCCTGCAAAAAGGCCATCCCCTAGTCCCAATTCCTTTGCCTCCGCCGCACCTGCTCCCGAGATGAGACATTCCACTCCGGGACATCCCAGATGTCCTCATTTTCAAGGACTGCAACTTTCCCTCCACACTGGTCGAAAACGCCCTCGACCGTGTCTCTCGCATTTCCCGCAATTCATCCCTCACACCCCCTCCCCGCAATAATAATCAAAACAGAATCCCCCTCATCCTCACGTACCACCCCACCAACTTCCGCATTCAACGCATCATCCTCCAACACTTCTGCCATCTGCAATCCGTCCCCACCCCTATCTGTTTTCCAGAGGGACCACTCTCTCCGTGACTCCCTTGCCCACTCCACGCTCCCCTCCAGCCCCACCATTCCCAGCACTTTTCCCTGCAACCGCAGGAAGTGCTAGACCTGCCCCTACACCTCCCCCCCTCACCCCCATCCCAGGTCCTAAGAAGACCTTCCACATCAAACCAATGTTCACCCGTACATCTGCTAATGTGGTATACTGTATCCACTGTTCCAGATGTGGCCTCCTCTACATCGCGGAAACCAAGCGGAGGCTTGGGGACCGCTTTGTGGAACACCTATGCTCAGCCCCCACCAAACAACTGCACCTCCCAGTCACGAACCATTTCAACTCCCCCTCCCACTTCTTGGACGACATGTCTATCCCGGGCATCTTGCAGTGCCACAACGATGCCACCCGAAGGTTGCAGGAATAACATCTCATATTTCACTTGGGAACCCTGCAGCCCAATGGTATCAATGTGGACTTCACAAGCTTCAAAATCTCCTCTCCCCCAACCGCATCCCAAAACCAGCCCAGCTCATCTCCACCTCCCTAACCTGTCCTCCCACCTATCCACTCCTCCCACCTCAAGCCCCACCCCCATCTCCTACCTACTAACCTCATCCCGCCCCCTTGACCTGTCCGTCCTCCCTGGACCGACATATCCCCTCCTTAACTCCCCACCTACACTCACCTTTACTGGCTCCAACCCCACCTCCTTGACCTGTCTGTCTCCATTCCACCTATCTTCTCCTTTATCCATCTTCTATCCGCCTCCCCCTTTCTGCCTATTTATTTCAGAACCCTCTTCCCCTCCCCCATTTCTGAAGAAGGGTCTAGACCCGAAACATCAGCTTTCCTGCTCTTCTGATGCTGCTTGGCCTGCTGTGTTCATCCAGCCCTACAACTTGCTGTCAAAGTTTCAAGCAGAACTGGTTACAGCCAACTCAAAGGCTGTGTATTGGAGAAGTATCCATTAGACTTTCTGGCACCTTGATTGCCTGAGTCTGTGCATGTTACATCTCCAAGCATGGCGGCAGTGCCGATGCAACCCTATTGGATGATTTGACCCAGCTCATGACCCCATTGGGCAAAGGCCGCAGAACATTCTGGAAGATCTGGGGCCGGAACGATAAGAACACACATCTGGAAGCAACTTCCTCAGTAAACGTTCAGCAAGACCAATGGCAGAAGACCCTGTGGCAATCCATGAAGACACAGGAAAAGATCCACCCTGACCTATATAGAGCCATCTGGGCGTTGGGGAGGAAGGAGATTCCCACAGCCCAACTCAAGCAAGTGAATCATTGCAGGTACTAACCCTCCTCAGAAGGATAGTGCTAGGTGCAGAATAAATATTGTGGAAAGACATAATAGGTACTGCAGATGCTGGAGAATCCGAGATAACAAGGTGTGGAGCTGGATGAGCACTGCAATATTGTGGAAACTTGGGAAATGCTTCTCGCGGGTTTTTAAAAAGGAATATTTGAGTCGAACCACAGACCAAATTCTATTTCCCTTTGTCTGCCTCATGGCCAAGAGCCCTTGGGTAAAGTGCTTTTATTATAGAAACTAGTCAAAGTGTTCAAAACATAGAAAACAAATGTTTAACTTTTACCATTCCAGGAACATAGTGTGAAACCTCTCAGAAAAATAATGCACATTCCGAAGAGTGGGGAAGTGGTTTTCCAAAGGGTAGAAACTGTTACATATAGGAACTGGAGCTCTGACTACCAGGAAATGCTGTGCCTGTATAGTACATATTTCAAGGACCCAACACTGCAGTTCTCCAATCCCATGTGTGGGGTATATTCCCTTGAAATGTAGAAGTCAGCGTTTTACCCCTTTTGTTTAGGTCTAAATCATGAGGAATCTCCAGAAATCTTTGCTCGTTCCCTGGCATTCTGCCAGAGATACATCAAGAAACCAACTGAATCCCTGAGGAAATTGGCCCAAGAACCATGTTGGCATTAATTAGTGCTGCTCCCCTACTGCCCTTCCAAGTTTTATAATATCTGTAGATTTAACCAGGTTGGCATAAGTTTTTGTTAACAAAACTAGATTAAAAATCATTAGTCGTTCCAACCCCTCAGGTACCTCTTCTCACCCATAAAAATCATCAGACAAGTACCTACAGCTTTTTACCCTTTGGATAATTTCTTATTGAGCCCCAATATTTATCTGGAAAATTCCCAGCCCTGTGTTCCTTGTGGAATTGTGTTAAATGCCATTGGGGAATCTGTAGACATCATGCCAAATGATTTTTTTTTTTGACGATCTCTTTCTCAGATTGGCACCAAATTATTTCTTTTATATTAGCATTCCAAAACAAAGATGCATGTCCCACTGAAAACACTACCTGACTGGCAATGGTTTAGACCTTGGTGAACGATCATACGTACTTGAATATCATTCCCTTTTAAAAGGAGTTAGCTGTAGAAGTTTGTTCTGTAGCATTTGTGTCTCGGATCAGTCCAGAAATGAATGACTTTATAAACACATTGAATAGATCTTCACTTGCAGCCAATCTAACCATTGGGATGAAGACCAATTTAATTACTCAACTGTTAAAAACAGGCAATAAATATAAACCAAAGGCACAATACTACAGATTCTAGGAATCTGAAACAAGAACAAAAGAATGGTCAAAAAACTCAACAGGACAGGTATCATCTGCAGAAAGAAAGAGAGTTAACATTTCAGGTAAGAGGCCTTTTATCGAAACTGAAGGGAAGATAATCATAAGAGATTTTAAGTCAGTGGAATGAGAAGCAACATGAAGAAGGGTCACTGGACCTGAAATGTTAACTCCGTTTTTTCCTTCACAGATGCTGCCAGACCTGCTGAGCTTTTCCAGCAACTTCTGTTTTTGTTCCTGATTTATTGCACCCGCAGGTCTTTCAGTTTTTAAAGAAGACCTATCCTTGGGTGAAGAACAGGGTGGTTGAAAAACAAGGTGTTAATGATGCAACAAGCTAAAAAGAGTGATGATAGACTACTGACATGTCAAAGGTTGTATTTCAATGTGGTGCGAATTTCAATGCAAAAACAATTGGAATGCAGCTTGAAGGGATAAAAAAGACGTAAATTGAAGACCAACCAGCAAAACATAGGGGAAGGAAACAACTTACATGGAAGAAGATGGAGGAAAAGATTTTGTTCCTCTCATTGCAAGCTCGCAGAACATCTTATCCTTCGGCTCAGCATCGATAGCCTTCTGGACTCAACATTGAATTCAACAAGTTTAAATCACAAAATAAAGAATCTGGTTGTGCGATGTTGATGCATGAGGATGTTTCTCAAGTGGACTGAACAAAATGTAGAAGGCATCAATGATGGCTCACTAATTTTACAGAAACTTTCCCTTTGAATGCACCATGTTCACAGCGAATGCAGGTCTAAGTTTCAGTTTGTACCGTGACCCTTTGTACCAGAATCCCCTCAGGCCCATTCAGTTTCCTGTGTGTTGTCTCGTCTCGATGACTTCCATAAATCTATGAAAATTGATTTTAATGAAGTGCAGCTATTGAAGACACACAGCAGGGATGAACTAGAAGCACCAATGGATTATTCATTTACAATGTGGGAGTGTTTGTCACAGTGGAGTCTTAATAACTAAGAATCGCTCATTTATTTGATATATTTTCTCAACTGTAATTTCCTGCCACTGCTTAATTTTAAACCTTGCTTGCACCAACAAAATTCTAGCCTTCTGTTTGTTAGGTCACTCAATGAGTTACCACCCTTTCAACTAGGTTTGAATTGGGAACAACAACAACTTGTGTTTATGTAGCGGCTTTTACATAATAAAACATAGCAAGGTGCTTTAAAAGGGCATTACAAAATAAAAACAACGTTGGTTATGTAAGATTTTAGGACCCATGTTATCTTTTTCAGGGTTACCTCACAGTCATAGAGTTGTACAGCACAGAAAAAGACCCTTCGATCCAACTCGACCATACTGATTAGATATCCTAAATGAATCAAGTCCTATTTGACAGCATTTGGCAAAAATCCGTCTAGACCCTTTCTATTCATATACCCATCCAGAAGCCTTTTAATGTTGTAATTGTACCAGTCTCCACCACTTCCTCTGGCAAGAAATGCCATATGCATACCACCCTCTGTGCGAAAAAGTTGCCCCTTGGGTCCATTTTAAATATTTCCCTTCTCAGCTTAAACCTATGCCCTCTAGTTTTGGACTCCCCTACCCTGGGAAAAAGCCCCTGGCTATTCACCTTATCCACAGCCTTCTTGATTTTATAAACCTCTGTAAGGTCACCCCTCAGCCTCTGACACTCTAAGGAAAATAACCCTAGCCAATTCAGCCTGGCTCTATAGCACAAACTCTCCAACCCCAGCAACATTCTTGTAAACCCTTTCTGAACTCTTTCAAGTTTAATGACTTCTTCCAGAGAGCAGGGAGACCAAAATTAAACACAATATTCCAATAGCAGTCTAACCAATGTCTTGTATGGCTGTAACATGACATCCTGAATCCTATACTCAAAACACTGACCAATAAAAGCAAGCATTATCAAATGATTTCTTCACTGCCCTGTATACCTGTGACTCCACTTTCACGAAAATGTTAACCTGCACCCCAAGGTCTCTTTGTCCAGCTGCACTCCCCAGGACCTTACCATTAAGTGTATAAGTCCTGCCCTGATTTGCCTTTCCAAAATGCGGCACCTCACATTTATCTAAATTAAACTCCAGCTGCCACTCCTCAGCCCATCTGATCAAGGTCCTGTTGTACTGTGGGATTAGCGTCTTCACTATCCACTATACCACCTATTTTGATGTCATCTGCAAACTTACTAATCATTCCTCCTACATTCACTATCTTAAAGGATCAAAGTGAGGTCAAGAAACAAAGAGGTGTAGGGAGAGTATTCCAGAGATTGGGGCCTAAGCAATTGTTAAAAATGGGCAAATGCACTCCCCATTTTGATCAGGGGCTGATGGGTTAGATCAGGAGACTGGCAGGTGACCAGGAAGAGCTGAGGGGCCTTCCACACTCTGGGAAGCCTGCCTTGGGCATCCAGCACTGTGTCCAAAAATTGAAACAAAAGAACAAAATGTGCAATGTTCCTCCAGCCCCCATCTGCCTCCCTCAGTCTCCATACCCTTCCCACATCCCGCCCATGCCATACAATAGCCCCCACCAAACCCCAATGGCACCTAATGTTGTACTTCTCCACCCATCCCCATGATCCCTCATGACCCCTAAGTGCCACCTATGCCCCTCTGCCCCTCAGTCACATGTACGCCATGGTAATTTAGTTCCTACCTCCAGCCACCGACCTTCCTTCCTTTATTCACCATGTCTCCACAAATACGCATCCATACAGGCAAAATAATACTGTTCTGTGACTTAATGCTCTTTATATTTCACATTGCAATCAATTAAGAAACAAAACACTCTCATTCATAAAAACACTTTTTATCAGGTCTTGACTGTTTTTAGATACCTTGACAGGTTAGATACTCATTGACAGCTCGGGATAGGTTTGACATTTATCGACAATTTTGACACTTCTTTGATTGCTCTTAACAACTTCAACACTTCTTGATAAGTTGACAATTTTTAATGGTGCCGACAGGTTTGACACAGATCCGGTCTGAGCTGATCTGTCCCGCACACTCCGGGTTCCAAGCAATGCGGTTAACAAAAGGGGATGTGAAAAGAAACAGTTGGCCAATTAAACAACCAGCTGCCTCCAGGAACCACACATAGAATCATAGAATCCCTACAGTGTGAAAGCAGACCGTCCGGCCCATTGAGTCCACTCTGAAGAGCATCCCATCCAGACCCAACCCTCACTACCTTGTTCCTGTAACCCTGCATTTTCCATGACTAATCCACCTAGCCTTCACACCCTGGACACAATGGGGCAATTTAGCATGGCCGATCAACCTAACTTGCAGGTCCACCATGGTTTCCTTGCTTTTGTTTTCTCTGCCTTCAGGGTGAAGCCTACGATCCAGTGAATATTTTTAACCAATGTTGCAACCTTTGCTGCCTCCTTCAATGATTGTCTTTCTTCATTCTTCCAACCAAAATGTATGACTTCACACATTTCAGTGTTGAATTTAATCAGTGGATCTTTCCCCATTTGACCAGACCACTTGTGCCTTGAAGTTGGTCACTAACTGCCTTTCACTTAACTATATTACTAAGTTTAGCCTATTCTGCAAAGTTTGATCTTTTATGCTGTTTACCCAAGTACAAGTCAATCAAAATGTTTAGAAGATCAGTGGTGCTGGTGCTGAACCCTGGGGAAAATTAACATATGCTTCTTCCTGTCCAATTAAACAAAACATCACCACTACTCTCCATTTCCTATCACTCAGCAATCTTCCTGTTGATATGACCACAGTATGCTTTATGTTATGGGCTTCAACTTTACTATCTAACATTTGATCAAACAATTACATAGAATCCATACAGTGTGGAAACAGGCCCTTCGGCCCAACAAGTCCACACCGACCCTTGGAGGATCCCACCCAGAGCCATCCCCTTATAACCCACCTAAGCTATACATCCCTGAACACTACAGGCAATTTAGCATGGCCAATCCACTGAGATTTCATATCTTTGGACTGTGGGAGGAAACTGGAGCACCTGGAGGAAACCCATGTAGACATGGGGATAATGTGCAAACTCCACACAGGCAGTCGCCTGAGGGTGGAATTGAACCCAGGTCCCTGGTGCTATGAGACAGTAGTGCTAACCACTTAGCCACCGTGCCACCCAGTCATTAGCTAACAACATTCAAGCTCCTATTATAGTACCTTCCAAACTCATGCTCTGTATCACTTAGAAGGACAAGGGCAGTAGATGTATGGGCATGCCACTAGCTGCAATCTTCCCTTATCACTGTGATTTGGAACTATATAGCTGTTCCTTCACCTTTGCCAGGTTAAAACTCTTGGAAACCACACCACACCCCCAACTTTCCCTACAACATTGTGGATGGTAGCACTTTAAGAAGTCAACTCACTACCATGTTCTCAAGGGCAATTGGAGAAAGGCAATAAATGCTGGTCCTGCCAGTGATGCCCACATCCCATTAATGACTAAAAGAAAAGAATAAGTAGAAAGAGTTAGATGAAGTAGGGTGGTGAAAGTTCTTGTGAAGAGCAAACACTGACTGGGTCAAATGATTTTATTTCCTCGTAGAGCAAACTATAATATAATATCTTCTTCTTTAGCTTAACATTCATTCTTGTCTGATCATGCATACACAAATACAAGTTATTAATGTAGAGAAAAGAAATACACCTACTCTCAATTGCTCAAAATATAGTACAAGATTAAAAAGCGGGGCAGTCTTCAAATGAAATATATCATAACTGTGCTGTGAAAGACATAGATATTCGCCATAAGAAAGTATCTCCGCTATTTAAATGACTTCACTGAAATCGAATTTTGGAGCCCCAGTCATCTGGGACCCAGAGAATGGAGATTAGACCAGGTAAGAACAGGTCTGTTCTCAATTCATTTCCAGATAGTCTGATACTCCTCTAGCGAATTGAACTATCCATGTGAATATGATGCCAGGACACCTTACAGTGAATTACAAGGATACTTTGGGCAGGATGGGAATCCCAGGGATCATTTTGATTGTCAGGCACTACTAACTGTGGAGAAGATTGTGCGCAAAAGGTGCCACTGTCAAAAACCATTAAGAAGTGGCAAGTTTGTTTCTCTTAGTTGAGTGTAGTCTGCAATGTATAACTTTAAGAAGCAGAATTAACCATTTTTCCCACATGCATGGGTACTTTTGGAAGCTCAAATGAGTTGGAATAGTAGGCAAAAGTAGGCATCAAGCTGGAATTTTGGTTTGAAGGACCATGGGAACAGGTAGAGGGGTATAGAGTGGCATAGAAGACATGAGGAGCTATGGGTATGGGGACTATATGTGGGGATGAGGGGTATATGAGTAATGAATTCTGGAGGAATGTTTTATATCGCTTATCTTTTTAAGGAGGTAATATAACTCTTTAGATCTGGTACCAAGGCATCCTTTGGTGGAAGTAAGGCAACTTTGTAATTTTGAAAGTTCACGCTTGTGCATCAAAAGTGAATATTCTCATTGAAACTCAAAGTTATCAATTAACTCACCATTACATAAAATAAAAACACACACATAGCTAAAGAAAACTTGTGATAGATATTTCCACTGCCTGTTCACACAAGGCTTTATAGGATAGGTGTTGCGTGATTGATTTCCCAAACTATAATTTTCACAACGGAGAACCTATCAATGAGCATTTGTGGCACAGCTCCAACTGTTAGTTGCATGGAAATGTTTGTTTATATAAAGGTTAAACATTTAAAGCATTAAACAAAAAGGTGAAGTATTTGTTTTCATAAGAAATTAATTGAAGGGTGTTCAATATATTAATTATTTTTTCCCTTATCAATGAATTCCTTTTCCCAACAGTAGCTTCACCAGCTGACACTGACAGAATATCTCCTTAAGTTTGCATATGATAGATTCTGCGTGACTTGGCATGAAGGGTGAAGGATAAGAGGTGTTGGCTAATGAATATAATGAACACAGAGGTTATAGTGTCATGGAGTTAAGGTAAATGGACACTGGTGGCATGGGGGTATGAAAGGCTGTGATGGATGTGTAGATTGACATTGGGCAGCATGGGAGCTACAACAGGCCATTGGAAGAGGTAGATGGACATAGAATAGCTTGGATGGGGCACGAGGAGTGTGTTGAGGGTCAGAGAGCAGGATGGTTCCATCTTTATTTTAGACTTTGACCACAGTGCTAGAGCCCCAATGTAGGCCTTCCACTCAGACTGCCTCAGGAAATGGCATACTTTTTGTCTCTTCCTGTGTGAGGTGCCCAGTCAGACTCCCAATCACCTTCATCACTGCCCCTCTCAAGTCAAAATCAAAACTGTGGACAACTCCATTATTTTTACTTATCATTCACCTGTGGAATGTAGGCATTGCAGGCTGGATCAGCACTTATTACCCGTCCCTGGTTTCCCTTGAGAAGGTATTAGTGAACTGCTGTCATCCATTTGGTTTAGGTAGACCCACAATGCCGTTAGAGGTGGGCAAGTCCAGAATTTTAACCCAGCAACACTGAAGGAATGTGGACATATTTCCAAACCAGGACGGTGAGAGGTTTGGAGGGGAGATTATACGTGTTCCCACGTATCTGCTGAAACTCGTCCTTCGAGATAGAAGTGGTTGTGGATCGAAAGATGATGTTGAAAGAGTCTTGGTGAATTTGCAGCTTGTACTTTACATTTGTAAATGGTTGTAGAATGAAGCAGCCAGTAACCATTCTTTGAAAAGAATGGAGCATTCATACCTATGAGTTAATTTAGTGCCATTAAAAGCTAGACGAGAACCTGACGACTGAGCTGCAACAGTAAATGTGTTTAAACACAACACTCCATGAGGAAGTATAATTTAAGTGCCTCGTTGAATTGATAAATACACTCAGTTCAATCCCTGAACTTCCAGTTAGAGCAGAAATATTTGCAATGACTGACTTTAGAGTCACAATTGTGTTTTTTAAAGAAATTCAAATTCAATTAATAAAATGAAATATTTTATCAAACATGACGTAGAGGCAGAGTCTGTGACATCATTTAAATGTGTCATTTTTGGAAAAGGAAGGATATAGTGGAGAATACAAGACAAAAATATCAGAATGAATAGGTTCGGCTGAAGAGATGGTACCAGCACAGTGGGCCAAATGGCTTCCTATTCTGCTGTAATTTATTTGATTATTCTCCATGTGTACAACACCCAGACCTGTACAGTAACAAGCCCAGGTGGAGGTGCTTTTAAGAAAGATATGGGTCTTAGGGCTAAAGACATCAAATGGATGAGGCAAAAGCAGGAGCAGAGCACTCAGTTGGATGATCGACTATGATCATTTATCGAATGGCAGAGTGGGCTGGAAGGGCTGAATGGCCTGTTTTTAGTTTCTATGTGTGACTGCAGTGCATCTTAATTGGTTAAATGTTAGTTCCTTACATGGACATGTGGGAAGACCAACCCCACTGTTTTCATGCCCATTAAAATGGCTGAGCCCTGACAGGAAGTATGAAGAATTAGTAACACTATTGTGTACTATATCATGGATGATTTGGCTTTCCTGGCCCACTGGCACACGCAATGCAAGAGAAGTTCCAGCCTGATCCAAGTACACTGAGGTTAATTAGAGCCATTGCTATTGAGTCCCCAGTTGAGATTAAATAATAGCGGGTCAATACTGGGACTTCCCCAAGGCCTGTGCACTTTAACTCCACACCCTGCTGCTGAATTTCCAGCCAAGGTTTAGAAAGTTTTTGTTTGTTTCCCTGCCTAACTTAACAGCTGGCTAATTATTTTAGATTCTTTGAAGGATAATTAAAAATAAAACAGTGCGAAACCAACAGTTGAGTACAGATTTCTAGGTCTGCTTGAGTGCAGGTTGTTAGTCAGTTCACGGAGACTGGGGGTTTAGTTTAAAATGCAGTCGTTTGCACAGAAGAACACATTTAAAGGCAGCATGACTTCACACCATGATATTGCCTACAAATTATTTTCTTCCAAATTGCTTTCATTCCAGAAGATGCAAAATCTCAGAGGCCTCCAATATTTGGTGTGGCCTTAGGTAGTATCAGGAAGCTATCTCGATTGCAACACTTCTTTGGACTGTTCGAATGCTAAAACATTCCCATGGAAGTCAATTTGTGTCAATCAGGGTGATGGGCGATGCCCAATTCTCCTCTCTTCCCTAACCAAGGGGCTTTCCACTCACCCATAGCTTCCCACCATATTAACTTGTAGGCTGCTACAAGCACGGAACCAACATAAATCAGATGGAATTTCCAGGAATGATGATGTTATGGCCTGCTTCTGAGTCTCGCTTGCTGAATGTGTCCCAGCGATGATAGAATGAGGAATTGTCAATAGGCCTTCCCTTCTGTACGATATCTGCAACCAACCCAACCCAAGTAGAGTGAGTTTGCTCACACTTGCGAAATCCAGTTACGCATACAGATGACCAAGACCAGCCTGAAGTATCTTCACCTGTCTCTGGATCCATTTATGCTATAGACTCAAGTTGGTGTGCTCTGGGACTACCCCTGAGTCAGACAAACTCTGGGATCGTGATCCCATTTAGCCCAAGGCAGGAAACAATGAGGAATACACTCCAACTGTTACCAGGTTACACTTGACAATCTGCTCTTTAAAGCTCATTAACGCAGCCCCATTGTTTTTACAGTGTGCATAAGTTCTAGAAGCTTTTATAATGCTTGGAAATGGACCAGCATCAAAAGATGCCACTATTATCATGCAGATAGCAGGATTACTTTTACGGGCTTAGTTGCTCAAGAAACAGACTGAGCTTTGGAAGCAGGTTTTCTCTGAATGTTGCATAGCAATAGCCACTGGGCATTTGGTTTCTGTTTTTCCATGCACTTACGAGTTGGTCAGTTGTGGGGAAGCCTGTAAGGAGGAAATTTTCTCTCTCTGTGTGAGTAAAAAATAGCCAGTGAAAAGAAAATCAGCTGACAAGATAGCCCGGTGAACAGCTTTCAAGGAAATGGAGAAAGTTCCAGGAATCAGTATCTCTGAGCACTTCATAAAATTGAAAAGCTATACTGTTAACTTAATCCAAGGACCTCAGTCCAGCTGACCTGCCACCTGAACACAGAGTCTTGCATCGCGTTGTGGCCAACCACAAACGAATCCAATTGACAGGAAATCAAATGAACTATGAGAAGCCAACTCTTTCTATCTTCTGAATTCAAACCCTTGATCCACAAAGACATTGCTATTTTCTTGACTTATTTTTCAAACGCACAATATTCTGCAGAGTTGGGTCACCTTGTCCCATCTGTGAATGAATGTACGTGTGTCTGCGTGACCAACCTGCTGATTAAGTAAAACATTTACTCATTTTGTAGAGTTCGTGGGGTAGTGAGGTGTGATTATTAGCTCAATTCTCCCAACAGAGTGGTTATAAGTTGAAGTAGACTCATAGAAGTGAGAGATTTGTATTGAATTCCAGAAGGATTCCCAACATTTCACTGATTTGATTGGAGTGGGAGATGTGGAGGGTAGGGCAAGAGGAAGGTTTGGATTCTTCCCCAAAAATATGTGCATTGAGCTTTCTGCACATTGAGGTGACATGTAAGTATTAGACTTGCTGATCTTATGAACTGTAAGAGTGAGGCTATGGAAAACCTGGGTTACAGCGATAGGGCGGGAGTTGGGTTTGGGTGGGATGCTCTTTGGAGGGTCGGTGTGGACTCGATCAGCTGAATGGCTCGCTTCCACACTGCAGGAATTCTATGATTTCTAACCTTTCTATTCAGCAAAACTGATCAGGCCACGGGACAAATGTATGATGTGCTGCTGTATGTCTTCTCTGCAAACCACAAGATGCAATTGAGCAGCTTTTGTACCTCATAGCTTCCCATTGAGGGATTTCTGCCACTCTCCTGAAGGTGTTGTTGGTGATCTGCTATATACACAAGCAAGAGTGACTGCTGACAGATAGCACCCTGAAAATTATTAGCAGCATTAAGTTGAGAACGAGATAATATTTGACAGTATTGCTTAGTCTCTCAGAAGTTCTGTAGGTGTCGTGCATTCACTTTAGGAATAATATTGGTTGTCATGTTGGTACCAAAGCAATATCAAAGTCTAGGGGAAATGGGCAGAGAAAGCTATTCAGTCGCTGTACTATCACTGTTCATATCTCTCTATTGATCTTCTGCCGTCAATACAAGTGGAAAATGAGCGCCAATTCCTTTGGTGAGCGGTTCCTCCCACATTGGTAGTATTTTTAAAAATCATCTTCAGCCAATACCAGAACAGTGTTTGGAGGAGATCAGAAACATGCAGAACTTTCTTTGCAGTGGAAGTGGGATTTTTATTACACATCTTTAGTCTTAATGAATGACCTATTTCCTCCTGCTGTATGATCCTTCCCTCTTACATCCAGGGAATGGGCAGAATAGATGAAAAGTGTCTTCTTTGGAAACTGGGAGACAATTGTAAATACTACAGAGCTGAACTAGTGCTGGGAATATGAAATAAATAGAGCCTTGTGGTAGTAATTATCTCTCTCTAGGTCTGTCAGTATCTCTGACTCAACAGCGGTTACTAGACACCAAGAGGCAAGGCAATCTGAATATTGTGTAAATTCCGCTGTGAATGCCTCACCCACTGGGAGTGCATATTGGAAATTAGCAGGGAGCACATTTTCCTGAACTTATTCCCTGAGGGTAAAGTTACATGCTGCATGCACACATTTGTCAAATTTACCCATGTCTGGTCGGACTGAGAGTCTCTCAAGTTTCTTTGCTTGTGATCCTACTACTTATTCTGAATCCTGCTACTTTCAAGATCCATGGAAGAGTACTCTGTTAGCATCAGATAGCACTTCAGGCTTACCCAACAGCAATGGAAATCTGGCCAGTTGTGAGCGCTTTGGAGGTTTATGTGGGAATGGACAGGTTACACAAGCTGCCATTTCCAGCAATGACCTCTTTAATCTCCTTAACCAAAGCGCTGATTAGGTGAATTCTGTTCAGATTCTTTCTTGACATTTGGGCATCGTTAGCTGGGCCAATGTTTATCGCCAATCACTAATTGCCCTTGAGAAGGTGGTGGTAGTCACTTGAACCGCTCCAGCCTGTGTGATGTCGATACGGCCACAGTGCTGTTTAGGAAAGGAGTCCCAGGATTTTGACGGAGCAATGGCAAAGGTACGGTGATATAGTTCCAAGTCAGGATAGTGTGTGGCTTGGAAGGGAATTTGAAGGTGCTGGCTCTCCTATGCATGTGCTGTCCTTGTCCTTTGAAGTGGAAGAGGTTACGGGTTTGCAAGAGGCTGTGGAAAGATCTTTGGTGAATTGCTGCCATGCATCACATCAATGATAGACAGTGTATTGATGGTGGAGGAAATGAATGTTGGAGGCGATACATGAGATGCCAATCAAGCAGGCTGCTTTTTCCTGAATGGTGTAAAGTTTCTCGAGCGTTGTTGAAGCTTCACTTATGCGGACAAGTGGAGACTATGTGTCATATCCCTGACTTGTGCATGACTTTGTAGAAGGTGGACAGACATTAGGGAGTCAGAAGGCAAATTACTATATTCCTTGCCTCTGATTTGGTTTTGTAGCCACAGTATTTGAATGGCTGGTCCAATTCAGTTTCTGGCAGGGCCTCGACAATGGATATGCCATTGAATGTCAATGGGAAAAGTTTCGAATTTCTCTCGTTGGAGTTGGTCATTGTGTGACAGTCGTATAGTGAGAACATTAACAACCATTTATCAGTCCAAGCTTGGATGTTGTACTGGTCTTACTGCATATGGACATAAACTGCTTCAGAGGAGTGACAAATGGTGCTGAACATTGTGAAATTACAAGCAAACATCCCCACTTCTGGCATTATGATAGAGAGAGGTTATTAATGAAGATGGTTGGATCTAGGACACTACCCTGAAGAGCTCTTGCAGAGATGGGGACTGATATGACTGATCTCCAACAACCATGACCGTCTTTCTTTGCATCAGATATGACACAAAGTTGCAGAAAGTTTTCCCCACAATTCCTATTGACTCCAGATTTTCCACGGCCTTGTGATGCTACACTTAGTCAAATACCTTAGTCAAAAACGTTTGAATGATTTCATTGGAAAATAGACTTCGAGACGATCCGCTGATAATGACCTGAGTTGTTAAAAGTGAGCCAGGCAAGTTGTTTACAATGGTGGAGGCATCAATTGCTGGGTGACACAATTTAAAACCGGAAAAGTGAGGATTAAGGGGAAAGGGGTAATCAAGTAAACTGTATTTATTCAGATTAATTAACCTGGAAAGAAAACACTTGCATTTGTGTAACGTGTTTCATGACCTCAGGCCTTCTCAAAATCAGTGAAGCTCTGTTGAACTGTAGTCACTGTTGTAATACGCAGGGAAAGTGACAGCCGGTTTTGAAACAGCAAAGTCCTGCAGACTGCAATTATGCAATAAACTGGTTTTTGCTAGTATTGATTAAGGGTTAAAGGCTCATGTGGTAATGCCCTAATTTCTGGGTTGGTAGGCTTCAGTTCAAGTCCCAACTGTCTATAACTACTGTTGTCTGAACTAGTTTTCCTCAGGTCTGCTGTTATTTATCTGTCGTGTCATAGAATCTGTTGCAACTATCTGAAGGGACAGTTGGAAACTTAGTTGAACAGATCATTTGAAAGATGGTAGCATCATGGAATCATAGAATCCCTACAGTGCAGAAAAAGCCCATTCGGCCCATCACATCCACACTGATCCTCCAAAGAGCATCCCACCAAGTCCCACAAATCGAAGAGTTGATTTATAATAGACATAACTATATCTCTGAATAGATGAATTTTAACTGTGTATTTTAATATTCCTTATTTTCTTATTCCTTATTCCTCATAATTCTTCTTAGAAGATACAAAAGGGGAAGATGCAGTCAGCCTGGAACAATTTTGTGATGAGCAATTCTCTGAAGCTAGGTGGTACTAAAGTAAATGATTACTTATCCTTTAGGGTTGATTTTCTGCTGGATGTTGAGATCCTGACCAAGTTGGTGTGGCCAGTGCATCATTGCTCATGTTAACCATACTTATTATTCCTGTTAAGGGTAGCGGATAGGTTCATGATGTTAGTGCTTAATCAGAGGACCAACCACACCGTCAGGCCAGCAGTCCCAATGTGAGAACTGCCAGCAATGATGTAATAAATTAAAGGCCTAATAATGGTAGATCATAGTAATTTATGCTCTCAATGCATGACTGTTAGAACATGGGACAGTGTCATAGAATCCCTACAGTGCAAAAAGAGGCCATTCAGCCTGTCGAGTCTGCACCAACTCTCTGAAGAGGGTCCCACCAAGACCCCACTCTTTCCCAGTAACCCCATATTTTGCCATGGCTCATCCACCTAACCTACACATCCCTGGATACTACAGGGCAATTAGCATGGGCAATCCAGCTAACCTGTACATCTCTGGACTGTGGGAGGAAACCGTTGCAGATATGGGGAAAATGTGCAAACTCTGTACAGACAGTCTCAAGGGCAGAATCAAACCTAAGTCCCTGGCACTGTGAGGCAGCAGTGCTAAGCACTGAGCCACAATGCGGCCGTATAGCTCAGGAAAAGGCCCTTCAGCCTATTATGTTGGTGCTGACCATGCCTGCCATTGTAAAGAGATCCCACCTCCCTGCACATGGTCCATATCCCTCAACAATCTGCTTGTTCATGTGTTTGTCAAAAAACATCTTCAATGTTGCCATCGTATCTGCTTCTACCACTTCCCCTGGCAGCATGTTCCAGGCACCTATCATCCCCTGCATAAAAAAATTGCTTTGCACACCAACTTTAAACTTTCCCCATCTCATCTTAATCCTATGCCGCCAACTATTTGACATTTCCACATTGGGAAAAATACTTCAACTATCCATCCTGTCTGGACATAATTTTATACACTGCAATCAGGTCATGCCTCAGCCTCCAACACTCTCATGAAAACAATACAAATTTGGCCAACCTCTCCTTATAGCTAATACTCCCCAATCCAGGCAATATTCTGGGAAACTTCTTTTGCACCCTCTCCAAAGCCTCCACATCCTTCCCATAGATTAGCGCACAGTTCCTTATATTTAATCCCTTCTGTGCCTGAATTAACTCAAAAACAACATCACTAGCATAAATCATACAAACCCTTTCTGGGTTAAATTGTCGAAAAGTCAAAAATATGATTTTACAAAACAGTAACTGTACAGCGCAGATGTCAGTGAAAGGATTGGGAGTTTTCGAGTGATGCTGGAGATATTTGGACCCTTTCCACTTCACCAAGAAAAGCTAAGTGAAGATTTTACAGAGAATACATTCTTCATTAGTTGAAGTACATGAAGCAATTTGAAATGTTAAGGACAATGTAACAATTGTGGAATTGGAATTGTGGTTATATCATATGGTACATATTTATTTTCATTATAATTTAAATAATAATCAAGATGAAATTTTATCAGAACTCATTCAAATCAGGATTATATAAAGCCATATAATATGGAACACTCTCCTCAATGCTCATCCTTTTACTTATATAAATTGATGATGGTGGAAACATTATACAAATCAGGAATGCTTTATCTGAAAACCTCCAGATAAGCTGATTTTCAGATAAATCATATGTTAAGTTTTTGGGTCTGTTCGAGTCCGTTTTGATCCTTTGGAAAAACCTTTCAATACGTTTATAGATCCGTTTGAGTCCACTTCCACAAGGACCATCAGTTTTTATGTTTTTTCAGTTTATAGACATACAGCTAATGGATACTCGGCCTGTATTCTGAACGGACATACGTAAATGATGTTGGTGAACCAAATGGGTTTTTACAATACTCCAGTATTTTCATGGTCATTCCTCTTGCAGTCCAGTTGATTTTAAGGCTCACACCATCGCAGCTTTCCTTGTTGTCCTCAACATTCTCTTTCTTCCTGACTGTCTTATATCCATCAGTTACTTCATTGTACCTCTTCACAATCTCTCCACAACTGTATCATTTCAGTCTCTTCACAATGACTTTCATAAATACTATGACACAATTTTCAATGTTACACTGGTTACACTACCTGATTCTGTCCTTTCTCATCACTCCACCCTTGGCATCTGCATCCCATTAGTATCCAGTTGCTGTTCTGTTTCATAGATTCATCCTTTCAGCCTCAGTGATACATTTCTATCACATTACACCTGCTCCACATCTTCCAGTTACTCCCACCACAGTTAATCTATTGGTTAATTTCTTTTACTGTATTTCAATCTTCTTCCATTGCTGATCCCAAATACTTGGAATCTTGGTTTTTCTCCAGGGCCTCATTCATAATTTTAACACTTTCTCTCTGATCCTCTCCCTAGGCCTTGAAGGGCAGTCCACGATCTGGACATTTCTGACCACTGACCTGCATACTCCTGATCTCTTGTGTTTTCCTTCCAGTGAGTCACCACATGGCTCAATGTAATTCACAATTACCGTCACTTACTCTCACTTGTTGAGTTCGAGCATCCATGAATGTTGTAGCTTGGTCTGAAGTTACAGAGCGCCATAAGTAAAAGACATTAAGATGATGTCCATATAGACTTGTGGGCAGAACAATTTAGGATCTCGAAGGAGTGAGACCTAAATTTGTTCTTCTCAAAATTCTGTCTATCATGTCAAGCTAACTTGTAACTTGTTGTTAACATGCAATAAATTATATCTTGTTAACTAAATAACAGGCTTCTAATTATACCAGAAAGTGGGTTTCCTCTCCTATGCTAGTCCAAGCAGACCTTGTAGCTTCCTAATCATTAGGAACACACATGCAGCAAGCTGCATCATGAGCAGTGTGCCAATTTGGATATAAGCCTGTTGGTGAGATAGAAAGCAAGACGTTGTTCCTTATGGGCAAAGTCTACTCATGACACAATCGTACAGGTCATAGCACACACAGTAGCACCTGTTCCAGATTTAGAATCCATACAGTGAAGAAAGAAGCCATTTGGCCCATCAAGTCTGCACCAACCCTCCGAAGGGCATCACACCCAGACCCAGCAGTGACTGCATCACCCCCCCAACATCCCTGTAATCACACATTTCCCATAAGTAATCCACCTAGTCTGCACATTACGAGGCACTGCAGACAATTTAGCTTGGCCAACCTACCTAACTGCACATCTTCGGACTGTGGGAGGAAAGCAGAGCTCTCAGACAAAGCCCACACAGGGGACAGTGTGTAAACTTCACACAGACAGTCGCCTGAGTCTGGAGTCAAACCCAGGTCCCAGGCACTGTGAGACAACAATGTTAACCACTGTGCTACTGTGCCACCTTTCTGTTTACTTAGTCACTTAGTTAATCAATTAAGCTTCATCAGCAGCTTTCTCATATTTCTTTGAACAAAACTTTAAAAAAACATGCAATCATTGAATAAAATTAAACAAAATGATTTTGTTTTAAATTTAACATCATCTTAAAAATAATCTTCCACATCCCTGCTTCTTTCTTTACACAAACAAAGAAATGCAAAATGACCCAGCAACATATTCTTCCTTATAGCTCCTCATACCATCAGCCATCCCTCATTAAGGATCTCCAATAATTTGTTTGAACAAGCACCTTTTTGAGAAACTGTCTTACAACTGGTGCTTCGCATCCACCCCCATTAGTCTGAAAATCTCTTCTACTTCTAGCATTTCCTTTAGGCTAACAAGGTTAGTCCATAAGTTATGCTCTACAATACCCTTTTGTTGAATGTAAATTGTTCCAAAAAAACAATTATCCACATTCTCTGTGCAACCTTGTCTCAGATTGGGACCAGATGGCCTACTGATTCTTATATTCTTTATGTTATTATTGTCCTTTGTATGAAACTTTCTTCAGAGTAGTGTGCAAGTGCACTCCTGAATCTTATTTCTTCCACTTCTGCACTAACGGGTGAAGAGTTTTTAACATTTACTTTTTATTTTTATGACTTCCAAGGCCAATGAACAATATTTATTATTCTTCCTCGTTAGTGACATTAAAGCCTTAATACAAAAATGGAAGTCGCTGCAAAAGCTCAGCAGATCTGGCAACATCTGTGAAGAGAAATCAGAGTTAATGTTTTGGGTCCTGTGACCCTTCCTCAGAACTGACGGCAGCACGCTTGGTTTGCAACAAACAACTGCACCTCCCAGTCGCGAACCATTTCAACTCCCCCTCCCATTCCTCAGACAACATGTCCATCCTGGGCCTCCTGCAGTGCCACAATGATGCCACCCGAAGGTTGCAGGAACAGCACCTCATATTTCGCTCGGGAACCCTGCAGCCTAATGGTATCAATGTGGACTTCACAACATTCAAATTCTCCCCTCCCCCAACTGCATCCCAAAACTAGCCCAGCTTGTCCCTGCCTCCCTAACCTGTCCGTTGTCCCACCTATCCCCTCCTCCTACCTCGAGCCCCACCCCCATCTCCTACCTACTAGCCTCATCCTACGCCCTTGACCTGTCCGTCCTCCCTGGACTGACATATCCCCTCCCTAACTCCACACCTATACTCACCTTTACTTGGCTCCATCCCCGCCTCTTTGATCCGTCTGTCTCCTCTCCACCTATCTTTTCCTTTATCCATCTTCTATCCACCTGAAGAAGGGTCTAGGCCCGAAACATCAGCTTTCCTGCTTCTCTGATGTTGCTTGGCCTACTGTATTCATCCAGCTCTACACCTTGTTATCTCAGTAGCTAGGAAAATGCTGGTTTATATGCAGAAGAAAAGGTGGAGGGGAGGGGTAAGGAATAAATGATATGCAGGGATAGAGCCCAAAGAGAGAGAAAACCAGTTGGACAGACAAAGGACTAGATAACAATCTGGCTAGGAAAGTAAATAGCTATTCATGGAGACTGTTAGGGGCTAACAATTGGTAGTGTGTAATAGCAGACTATATGATAACAGGGCCTGGTGTGTGGGATAGGGGGCTAAGACATGGGATAGTCCACGTTCGAAGATTATTGAACTCAATATTGAGTCCAGAGAGCTGCAGGGTTCTTAAGTGGAAAATGAGGAGATGTTCTTCCAGCTTGCACTGAGCTTCACTGGAAGACTGCAGCAAGCCAGAGACAGAGATATTGGCCAGGAAACAGCATGGTGTGTTAAATTGGCAGGCAACTGGAAGTTCAGGGACATTTTTGCAAGCTGAATGTAGATGCTCTGTGAAGCAGTCACCCAGTCTATGTTTCAGTTCCCCAATGTAGAGGACACCACATTGAGAGCAGCAAATGCAGTCGACTAGATTGTGGGAAGTGCAGGTTAAGTGCTGTGGAAGGCGAACAAGGGAGGAATATGTGTCTGGTGGTAACATCTCACTGGAGGTGGCGGAAATGGCAGTTGATGATCTTGTGGATGTGGATGCTGGTAGGTTGGTAGGTAAGGACACACATTAAAACATTGTTGTATTTGAATATTCACCTGGAATATTGATTACACGCAGCATCATTAAATTAGAGTAGCTTCAAGCATTTTTCTAAATTTGATTTCTTTGGGTGTTTTATTTGCTCTTAATTCCTTCCTCAACAGTTAAGTGTTTCATTCTAGTACTTAGTTCCAATATGTCATAACTGGCATCTGATCGAGTCTGAATGCTTAAAAGTTTTAACTGTCTGGCTAAGCTCCTTAAGTGGGCTGTTATTTCCCTAAATGTAAAATCATCTGATGACAGGCCCAGTTTACCAGGATTAAAATTTCCCAAATTGGGCTGTTGATCCAAAGTCACTCCTGATTTATTCTGCTTTTGTATCTAAATGCATATATTTGAATGCCCACAAAATCTGGCTTCCAATCCTAAATTCTGGTATTATTTTATGAACCGCGCTACTTTCAAACTCCATAGAACTTTTCCACAGAAAATCATTGGCATAGAACGTAAAGATGCTTACTAATTTCTCCTTGAACTTTTCTGGGTCTAGATTAAGCTGAATGCAATCTACTTTCAGCAAGACAGATCCAGCCAAGAAATTCCATAGCCTCACATCCGCGTTCCACCCCAAACATATTTGTTTAATTTCCATAGCTTCCCTTCTCTATCACCTGTTTCCTGACATGATTTCAAAGAATACTTTCTTTTGAAACTTTTCACTTTGAAAAAATGCAATTTTTATATCAGTCAACTTATATTCCCAGAACTATGTTGGTAAACAGAGCCTAAAAGATCTTCAGGATAATTTTATCTGCACTAGAGAACACTACTCGATTTGCTCACCAAATTTCTCTCCATCGCCTTGAGCCAATAATCTGGCTTTGGCATTCTATGTTCCATTAGGAAATACATTTTCTGTGCAAATCCATCAGTGTGCTAAAGCTGGCTCTTCCTATCCAATACCTCAATGTACCTTCAGCTCTTCAACTTACTTTGTTTTACTTCATGTATCAATTTATCTTTTGTTTGTAATCACGCAACTTTATTGATCATAAGGGCTTCTACTTCTCATGATATTCCTAGCCTCTTCCATTCCTTGCTCTGATCAAACTACAAACTCTACTCATCTTCCTATCTTGACCTGGACTACTACCTCAAGCTCTGTCATGACCATGGTTGTGTTCGCATGTTTGTGATCTTTCCCTCGGGCCATGTTCACTTCCAGATTCACTTCTAGCACTTGTGCTACATTTCCTTGCTTTCCACATTTTTACCTCATTTTATCAAACAATGGACGCACTTCCCGGCCCTCAGCTTGAAAAATTAACCTCTGTTTCCATTGGTCAATAGCTTTCCTTGTGGTCCCTTTCTGGTAGACATGTTACTTTGGTGTCTAATTGTAGCTAACGCAGTGTGGAGTTGGAGGAACACAGCAGGCCAGGCAGCATCAGAGGAGCAGGAAAGTTGATGCTTCAGGTCAGGACCCTTCTTCAGAAAATGAAGGGTCCCGACCCGAAACGTCAGCTTTCCTGCTCCTCTGATGCTG
>JAHRHZ010000095.1:3120314-3135161 GCA_024137785.1 Ginglymostoma cirratum | reverse complement strand
AGGAACACAGCAGGCCAGGCAGCATCAGAGGAGCAGGAAAGTTGATGCTTCAGGTCAGGACCCTTCTTCAGAAAATGAAGGGTCCCGACCCGAAACGTCAGCTTTCCTGCTCCTCTGATGCTGCCTGGCCTGCTGTGTTCCCCCAGCTCCACACTGTGCTATCTCAGACTCCAGCATCGGCAGTCCTTACTATCTCTATCTAGTTGTAGCTGTTGCGTTTTGGCGTGAATAGTCTTCTCCTGTGTTTCTATATTACTTTGTTCACACTGAGTCAGCCCTTCAGTTTCCATAATCTGATGCTCGCAATTGTCCAACATATGTGAATGTCAAATGTATGGTACCTCATCACATTTCATGACTTGCTCACATTCTGTAACTATGCAACCAGTGCCAATTATAGTAACTATTTGGTTGCTATAAAATTACATTTTTGAGTCACTATGTACAAGTCTATCCAGATCTTTTCACTTTTTCTGCCACTTTGTTTTATGCCATTCCATAGCCCCTAGATTAATATTAATTTCTGGTGGCCTCATTTCTGATGGCCAATTCCATCTGTTATAAATGCCAGAAATATCTTATTGATTTTGACACACGTGGCTTATCTCTGGATGGTCGAGCATTGGTGCAACCATTGAGTCCTCCATTCTTGGTATCATTGCTGAATATTCCATTAGATCCAGGAATGGGGCCAATGGGAACAAATGTGTTCCGAGGAATTTTTTTTAAGGCTTCTAACATCTATTCTAGAAATGTGCTTCTTTCTGAAAACCTAACTCCAGTTAATACTAGGAGTTGATCCATGTTTGCCTTAACACTGTTCAACAATTTAAAGACAGGAACTGATTTTGGAACATCCAAGAAAAACCTTTGCAATCTTCAATGTAATCTATTATATTCCCACATGTTATTCTATAAAATGTCACAGAATCCTACATGCGGCAAGGGGCCATTCAGTCCATCGAGGCCACTGACCCTCCGAACAGCCTTCCACCTGTATCCAGATCCCCACCCTATCCCTGTAACCCTGCTTTTCCCATGGCTAACTCCACAAGCCTACACATCACAGGGCAATTTCCCATGGACAATCCACATAACCTGCTTAACTTTGGACTATGGCAGGAAGCTAGAACACCTGGAGGAAACCCACGCAGATATGGGGAGAATGTGTAAACTCCATACAGACAGTCACCTGAGGATGGAATCGAACCTGGGCCCCTGGAACTGTAAGGTAGCTGTGCTAACCACTATGCCACCATGCCACCCATTTATACCCTGCTTTCTAAATTTATCAAAATCCGATCATGCCTCATATGCATTTTTTTACAATTCTAATTTTTTCAGGTTTAGAGCCAAACAGTCATAGAGGTGTGGTACGGTGGCACAGTGGTTAGCACTGCTGTCTCACAGTGCCTGGGACCTTGGTTTGATTCCAGCCCTAAATGTGTCTGCATGGGTTTCCTGTAGATACTCTGGTTTCCTACCAGTCCAAACATGTGCAGGTTAAGTGGATTGGCAGTGCTAAATTGCCCAAAGTGTCCAGGGATATGCATGTTAGGTGGGTTAGCCACGCAAATGTGGGGTTACAGGGAAGGATAGGGGGGTGGGTCTGGGTGGGATGCTCTTCAGAAAGTTGGTGTGGACTCAATGGGCTGAATGGCCTGCCTCCCCACTGTAGGGATTATATGAAGGCCTACTGCACAGAGATAGATCCTTCAGCTGAACAAGTCTGTAAAGATAAGCATCTAGCTGGTGTAAGCGCACTTACCATCTGACCCAAAACCTTATTTACCTTGACATCTTAAGTGTACATCCAAATACTTACAGAATCATAAAATCCCTATCGTGCAGATAGAGGCCATTCAGCCCATCAAGTCTGTACTGATCCTCCAAAGAGCATCCCACCCACCCACTTGATCCCCATAACCCTGCATTTCCCATGGCTAATCCATCAAGCCTATACAACCCTGAACACTACAGGGAAATTTAGCATGGCCAATCCTCCTAATCTAGCACATCTTTGGATTGTAGAAGGAAATTGGAGCACCCAGAGGAAACCCACGCGGACACAGGGAGAACATACAAACTCAGCACAGACAGTCACCCGAGGCTGGAATTGAACTTGTGTTCCCGGTGCTGTGAGGCAGCAGTGCTAGTCACTGAGTCACTTTACTGCTAGATTATTAAATGTTATGAGGGCTTCTGCCTCTATGACCCTAACAGGCAGTGAATTCCAGATTCTCTCTAACCTCTGAGTGAAAAAAAGTTTCCTCACATCCACTTTAGAACTCCTGCTCCTTACCTTAAATTTATGCTCCCTGATGATTGAGTGCTCTGCTTTGGGAAAAGTTCCTTCCTATCTACCCTGTCTATGGACCTGAAAATTTTATACATTTCAGCCATTTCCCTCTCAGTCTCCTCAGCTCCAATGAAAACAACCGCAGTATGTCCAATCTTAGTTCACAACTGAACCTCTCCAGGCTAGGTAATGTCCCAGTAAATCTATTCTGTATCCTCTCCAGAGTTAACACATCCCACAGGTAACACAGATTCCAAAACTCGAGCTGTGGCCTAACCAGCATTTTATATAGTTCCAGCATAACCCTCATGCTCTTAAAGATTATATCTTGGCTAATAAAGGTAAATTTACCATAAGCCTTCCTAACCACTTTATCTGCCCTTCCCACCACCTTAAGGGACTAGTGTACATGCACACCATGGTCCCTCTGATACTCGGTTCCCCATGGTCCTACTTTTCATCATGTGTTCCCTTGCCTTGGTTACCCTGTCAAAGTGCATTATCTTATGTTAACTTGGATTGAATTCCATTTGCTACTGATCAGACCATTTGACTGGCTCATCTGTATCCTCCAGTAACCCAAAGGTTATCCTCCTCACTATTTACTATCATAACAATTTTTGTATTATCCGTGAACTTAATGATCAACCCTCTCACATTCAAGTCTAAATCATTTATAAATACCACAAGCAGCAAAGGCCCCAGTACTGATCTCTGTGGAACCCCACTGAACACAGCCATTCTCTTTCCCAAAAATACCCCTCAACCACCAACCTGTTTCCTGCCACTCAGCCAATTTTCGATGCAATTATCCAAATTTCCTTGGATTCCACGACTGTAACCTTGAGTTTCAGTCTGCCACGTGGAACCTGATCAAAAACCTTGCTGAAGTACACGTAGACAATGTAAATTTCAATTGGCTATTTGAGCCTCCTTCAGTGTCCAAGTCTTGAGCTTCCACTCTGATCATACCTCACCTCGCTTCTGCTTTTATAGGAAGTGACGTTGCAAACATTACCTTGTTTGTTCTTTGTCAAGGACGTACTTGCGTCACATGTTCCATTCATTTATTCCACTGATCATGAGGTGCGCTTTCGCACAACATCAGTGTGGAATTGTCTCCCAATGCCTTAAACTTAATTCCAGCTGTTGTTTTTACCAGTTTTTCTTAAAAGTATCTCAAGTTACAACTTGATATTCTCTTAGTTTCCAACATGCAGCTTTAGGCAACTGTTTTCTGCTATCAATGTTAATTTGGATTAAGCTTGTTGGTGAAATCAAAATCAAGATATCATTTATTTGTAGAGTTTTACTACACAGTTGCACAGCTCATACCATGCCCTATATCACTTGTCCAGCTTTATATTTTCAAATCATTCTGTTGTTAACAACCCTGGCACAGTTGCAACTTGAGTCCAGACCTCTTAGCTCAGAGAAGACACCACCACTGCACCACAATTCCTTTTTTCCAGATTTATATTTACTCAGTCAATTAATTAATCAATTAACCCAAGTCAGCAGCTTAACATCTTGCTATAATAACACAAATGCTCAGATAGTGTGGTGAGCTGGCTTGACTATATTACGGTTGTTCCATTTATTTAGAAAAAGATTCCACAATATGCCTCTAATATCATTACTCATTGTAAAAAGATTTCTGCTGTATTTTCTAACATGTCATGTCATATAGGGTTTAATATCGGCATCGAGACCAATTAATGCAAATTTAATTTTATTGCAATGACAAATACTTTAGAAGGTAAAAAAATTCCTACTTACTGAATTGTCACTTGGTCGTACAAAATGTAAGTAGCTCAGAAAATGAAGATGTATCGTCAAAGCTGTTCACCTCGCACTCATCAGGATAAAATCACAAGAGTACCAAATCTCAAGGAGGACAAGAGATAACAAGGTGTAGAGCTGGATGAACACAGCAGGCCAAGCAGCATCAGAGGAGCAGGAAGGCTATAGAACAATATTGGTTACTTTAAACTGCATGAAAAGAGGATGCTGATTGGTTAGCAGGTGAACTCTGATTGATAAAGGCATCGTATGGAGAATGCATCAGGGAACTGGTAGCTGCAATCTTTGTTAAAATTCAAACCAGGCAAATCAACTCTGATGAGTCAAGGCATTACCTTAGGGAATGTACCAGGGAACAGTTGTCCCCCAAGCTTTTGTTTAATCGAAGAAGGCACAATGCATGGTGATGTTTTTCTGTTTGCAATGAGCAGACCCCTACCTCTCAATATATGTAGCTTCTGGCATACGTTTATGAGCTACCTAACTGATAATCTTTGATTGGTGTTTGTATAATTCTTGGTACAAATGCAATTGTTGTCTAATTGCAGAATCACACCCAATACTACCAGTTATGTTCTGAGATTTGCAGCCACAGGCTGGTTGAGTATGAGCAGTACACTATCTGTTGCAAATAGAGAAAGGGCCATACTGTTTGGTACAGTCCACCAGTCATTAGAATGTTTAGCTCATATACCTGGCATCACAGCATCACACCCGGCTTCGGAGGAAGTTACTTTAACAGTTAACATTTTGGACCCCTCTCCCTTGGTCCAGCAGGTTGTACTGGGAGCATCCATGGTGCACACTGCATTTGACTGTCTGTAAAAATCAATTCAGGGTCATATGAATGTCACAGGACCCAATTTGCATGGATTAATTTGGCCTTGTTCAGGTTAGTACCTGAGCTGACTAACAAAAGGCCAAGGAAAACAATTGGAACAGGGCGTGAAGTTGTCTGCTGCAAATTAAACCCATTTCGGGGGTGAAGTGATCAAACTTTCTACAGATAAAGCAAAATTGGGAAGGGACGGTGTTCCCATACATTAACATTCTGTATGTCAATGGAAACAAAATTCAGGGGAGACGCAACAATTGTATACCACCCAAAGCCTTTAGAACTATTTGATGTGGTTTTTGAGCATCAATTATTCTGCATCCCACCAACATAATCAGGAATGAGCAATTAGTTGATTCCAATTCGATTGAGGCACACAGTAACGACCAAGGGATGTAGAACATACCACAGTTCTGAGGCCCTGAGAAATGGACTGAGTTGGAATTGGAGATACAGTAAATCAATCTTAATTCCACCAGAGAGTGGAAGGTGAGTATGTAAGAGATTAGCACAGGAGAAAAATTCAGAAAAACAATGAACAACATGGTATCAATAAAAGAGAGTGCAAGATTAAAGGTTAGCTTGAGAGATGGATTAGGTGACAAATGAGCAAGCTCAAATCAAGGGCAGAATGGGGACATAATTGCTAGAAAATCTCAGTCAAGGTCCTACCAGGCATCAGGCAGCAAAAGTGCCTTTAACTGAGGATCTCACTTAACGACACTGATGGCAGGTGTGGAATGGAAAAATGCCAGATTTATGTGAACAAGTGGGACCATGCTGAGGGCGAGGTTGAGATATGTTGCTGGGATGAATGCAAGGGAGTCTTGCTGTACATTTCATCTTCCTATAAATGACCTGGGAGCACCATTCACAGGTACTCAAACAGGTAATTCCCTGTTCATGGCACTAACATTTCTAACCCCAAGGAACACAAAATGCAAACACACAGACACACACACACACACCATACAACATAAATTCTGCAACTAGAAATTCAGTCCTTGGAAATAATTGTGCAGGGGTGTGATTAATACAATATCACAGATTGGTGTGAGTGTAATTTGTTATGTGAAGTAATTTCTCCAGTAAGCATTAGTCATGAAGCAGCCTGTTTTATTTTGTTTGATTTTTACATAAGTGTAATGTTTCATCAGGCTACAGAGATTAAGTACGTGGCTGATAATTAGGAATAATAAATGTGATGCCTTTTCTAGCTACAGAATAAACTGTATGGCTCATCTTTCTACCCAACGTTGGCAGCATGTTAATGAGGTTTCTGGGCCTCCTCACCAGCACAACAATGAGTAAAGCACAAGGATAAACTACAAGGCCAGAGGCTGAAAAACACAGACTCTAAAAGGGAGAGACAAAGGGAAGAAGAGAAATGGTCAACAGAGGGATAACTTGTATTTCTATAAGACTTTTCATGACATCAGGTCATGCAAAAGCACTGCACGTTGATAAATTTTAGTCATGCATTCCAGAGAACCATCCTTATCTTCAAAATAGTAATGTAGGATCGTTTATACCTATCGAAGTAAACAAACAAGACATCAGTTTAACAATTTGTCTGAAAAATGACACCATGATTATGCAGTACCCCAGTGCAGAGTTGGTTTGAATTCTGTGGAGTGGGTCTTGAACCCATAACATATCAGTAACACTGGCACCAGTGCAAAGATGAGCACACTATGGTGTTTGAGGAGCTGTATTCCAATATATTTCACAAGTAATACTGGACCATGACATCAATAAAACTGGCAAAGGCACAAGTAAAACTGGGCATGTGGCTCATAATGCTGGTTATGCCACTGGTTACACTAATCATGGTATTAGCAATTTCAGTTGCAGTGCCAGCTCAAGTTATGGGGCCAATTGTACCGGCCATGGTGCCAATGATATCAGTCATAAGATCCAGCATATGTCACATGCAGCACACATGCAGTGTCAGGCTTCCTGGCTGCAGTGCCATAAGCTGGTGCCGCCAAAATATATTTTCCATCTTTTTTCAGGAAGTATGAAAGGAACTAAATTTAGAAGTGCTTATGGGTGGAGAGAGCCTCTTAGTGTTTGTGTAGTTGATTAAGGCACGGACAGTGCATCTTTGGTAATATCGACAGTGGCACTCATTTAGATTTTGAGAACTATTTTGTTGAAAATCTAATTCATAAAAGCACACAACCATATCACAAAGGACAACACCTGGAACAAACGTGATGATAAATGGTAAAGAGAAGGATAAAAATTTAAGTCTCACCATGCCCCTAATCGCTGTGACATTGGTTGTTGTGCTGTAGGCTAGATTTTCTTGTTCTGATTAGATGCATAATCTCCTCCGATATATAACTGTGGGCATGGATTTACCACTTGTGGACCTCTTTGGCACTCATCCCCTTAGATCTGAGATGGTGGCCAAGGCATCGCTGCAGCTGAGCAAAAAAAGGGAGAATATAATTAATGATTGTAAATACATCATGTAGTCACAATACATCTGGGAGATTAAGAGCTGAGCTGATGTCCAAAGATGTTGAAAGTGCAGGTTTCAAGGCATCTAGGTGAGTACTTAACTAAAAACTATTATTGTTCACAAAAGGGTTTGCCTTGAGTTTAACAGGGGAAAGTGCAGATTTGGATATGGGAGATGTGTCTGTGTTGATGAAGCAGGCACACACTCTGTCACATATTGACCTGCTGCAGACTGTGTCTGAGCTACATGTTGCAACAGATAGGGCCTTAACAACCTTGGGTCTGCTCAATCAAGGACATTCTCCTATTGGTGCAGTGTGAACTTCAGGTCATGGTGCAGATGCACATGTTGGGGAAAAGGGCACATTGGCTTTCAGCCGCAGAGCTCTGGATGATGCAGATGACAATAGTGTGATTACACAAACTCTGCATGGACACAGATGATGTGCTCTGGAGCAGAAGGAGCTGAGAAAGAATCGAGTTTTTGACATCCCACCAAAATCGTCTGAGAGGTGCTTTAGGAACAATACCTTGGCGCAGTGTGAGAACAGTTACCTTCTATCATGATACCATAATGATCTGGGTGTACTGGTCTCATGAGATCCAAGCCTCTGGTCTATGGAGATCATGCTGCAACAAGAAACAAACAGAATTTTCTAGTGGTATTATTGCTGGGCTGTTAATCCAGAGACCCAGATAAAGTTCTGGGGACCTGGTTCGAATCCTGCCGAGGCAGATGGTAGAATTTGAATTCAATAAATATCTGGAATTAAATATCTAATGATGCCCATGAATCCATTGCTGATTGTCGGAAAAACCCATCTGGTTCACTCATGTCATTTCAGGGAGGAAACTACCATCCTTACTTGGTCTGGCCTACAAGTGACTCCAGACCACAGCAATGTGGTTGACTCTGAAGTGCTCTCTGGGCAATTAGGGATGGGCAATAAATGCTGCCTCGCCAGAGATGTCCTCATCCCATTAATGAATAAAAAAAAATTGAGATCCTGCTGCTGATCCATTCTGTGCTGGAGTCAGGATTCTTGTGGCCTCCTGCAGTTCATAGTTCAGGGGCTGCACCCTCTGTCTCAGGATTTCCATCTCTGCCTGGATCTGCAGTGAGTCCTGGTTGCTGTTCCTGCCATGAAAAGATGACCCCTGTTGGTGAAGCAGGCATTTTGTTCATACCCCACACAAGCACAGGGGTGATTCTGTTGCTTCTCCCCCTGACTTGGTCTTGGCTCCATGGTCACAGCTAGGTATCACTGTCACGAAGCTGTCCGATAGACTCCACCACTGCTATTTTTCTGGTTCCTGTTCTCCTTCTGGTTGTAAGGCACGGTCAGGTGTAGCAGGAGTGAGCCATGTCTCTGTAAAACAGGGTCAGAAATCACACGGCACCAGGTTATAGTCCAACAGGTTCATTTGAAAACACAAGCTTTCGGATCCTCACTCCTTCTTCCGATGTCAGTGAGAGAGATTGTATCAGACACAGAATTTATAAATAAAAGATCAAAGGGTCACACCACTGATGAGGGTGTATGAAACAAACCTAAGATGCTGTTAAATCTTTAATCAGTTAGAAGGTTTTAATTGATTAATGTGTATATGCAAATCCCGAGTTCCTTTCAAGTCACTGTCCTGAGAGAACTAAAGGTTTTATTAGAATAAAGAAGAGGTAATATTCCTGATGGTCCTGACAAAGGGTTCTGGCCCAAAACATTGACTTCCCTGCTCCTCAGTTGCTGTCTGACCTGCTGTGCTTTTCCAGCTCCACATTTATTGAGTTTAGCCTTAAGTTCATCCATCTTGTTTTCAATGGCTCAAACATTTGCCAGGAGTGTGCTGGAGAGGATGGGGTGTGTTGAAACTCCATAATTTCACTGTTGCCTGAAGTCCAGAGCAACTCTCATAGTTCCTGGGTAGGTGGCTGCTCCTTGTCGATCACAGGCATTGGTGAGGAAAGCCTGCTGCTCTGGGAGGTTTGTGTGTCCACCTGATGGGATCCTGGGCAACATTTGCGGCCTTGAGCACTCTGGGGTGTCTTGTGGTCGGTCGAGTCGGACCTCCTCGATCTCCAGCCACCATGGGGTCGGGTCTTGCTCCCACACTGGTCTGGCCTCGTATCTGTATTTCCACGAGGAGGTTAGGCTTGTGGGAAGCCAGTAGGCCTTTGATTCCTCTGGGCTTGTGGTTCCACCTTTGGCAATTGGGCCTTGTTGGCCAGAGAATTTTCAATCCTGAACATAGATTTAAGAGAAACATTGTTAATAATTCTGATAGAGCTAGAATTGAGGTTTAGAACAGCAGAACAATTATAGGAACAATTATAAGAAAAGTAAGAAGAAGATCTGCTGTAAACAATTCGCAAAATGTTGCCACGCCCTGGCACCATCTTGAATCATTTCATGTTTAGCCCTGTCTGCCCTTATTTCTTCAAGGGACCTTGGAGATGGGGTGCTCAAGAATTATAATCAGTGGTCTCACAATTGGCAAATGCTGTTACAGTGAATGATCAGGTATACAGGCAAGCAATATGATTTGTGCTTTACCTCGTTGATCATCAGTTTCTGCAGATAGAAACACAGAAGCATAGAAAATAGGTGCAGGAATAGGCCATTCAACCCTTCAAGCCTGCACAACCATTCAATATGATCGTGGTTGATCATGCAATCTCAGTATCCCCTGCCCGCTTTCTCTCCAGACCCCTTGATCCCTGTAGCTGCAAGGGCCACATCCAGCTCCCTCTTGAATGTATCTAATGAGCTGGCCCCAACAGCTTCCTGTGGGAGAGAATTCCACAGGTTCACAACTCTGAGTGAAGAAATTCTTCCTCATCTCAGTCCTGGAATGGCTTACCCCTTATTCTTAGACTGTGACCCTTAGTTCTGGACTTCTGCAACATCGGGAACATTCTTCCCACATCCAGTCCCATCAGGATTTAAATATTTCTATAAGATCCCCCCTCATTCTTCTAAATTCCAGTGAGTTCAAGCCCAGTCGATCCAATCTTTCCTGATATGTCAGCCCTGCCATCCCAGAAATCTGTCTGGTGAATCTTCGCTGGACTCCCTCAATAGCAAGGATGTCCTACCTCCGACTAGGAGAGCAAAACTGCACACAATACTCAAGGTGTGGCCTCATTAAGGCCCTGTATAACTGCAGCAAGACATCCTTACTCCGATACTCAAATCCTCTCGCTATGAAGGCCAGCATGCCATTAGCTTTCCTCCTTTCCTGCTGCACCTGCATGCCAACCTTCAGCAACTATTCCACCATAACACCCAGGTCTCGTTACACTTCAGCTTTTCCTAAACTGTCACCATTTAGATAATAATCTGCCTTCCTGTTTTTGTGACCAAAGTGGTTAACCTCACATTTATCCACATTATATTGCATTTGCCAAGTATTTACCCACTCAGCCAGTCTGTCCAAGTCACCCTGCAGCTTCTTACCATCCTCCTCACAGCACACACTGCCACCCAGCTTAATGTCATCTGCAGATTTGGAGATATGGCTTTCAATTCCTTTGCCCAAATTGTTAATGTATATTGTGAATAATTGAGGTCCCAGCGCTGAGTCCTGTGGCACCCCACTCATCACTGTCTACTACACTTAAAAGGACCTATTTATTCCAACTCCCTGTTTCCTTTCTGCCAACTAGTTCTCTATTCATGCCAAAACAATACCTCCAAAACCATGAGCTTTAACTTTCCTTAGTAATCTCTCATGTGGAACCTTGTCAAAAGCCTTTTGAAAGTCCAGATACACATCATCGACTGATTCATCATTGTCCACTCTACTGGTCACAACCTCAAAACATTCCAGAAGATTTGTCAAGCAGATATTCCCTTTAGCCCTGCGACTTGCCAATGGTCACCTGAATCTATCAAACAGTAGACACCCTGTCCAGATAATGCGAATGGGGCCTGATTTTTTTTTCCAATTTTTGTCCCAAATGGACAAAATCATACCTCCCTTTCAAGCGATCTGGTGTTTGGAACTGTGGCCATTCTATCTGAAAGTGGTAAAAATACAAAAATTACATCACTGCAAATGACTGGCTGATCCAATTAAAAAGATTTAAAGGCCAGCTTTATGTATTCCCTTCCCCCAGTAATTTACCTGATAATGAAGCTCAATGCAGCTATAGCCAAGATGAGGAATGAATGACCTTAACTTCATGTTTAAAACCAATGTACAAAGGTATGTGGGTACAAAAGTAGGTAATCATTGGAAATTAGAATTATAACTGGGTGAAACGGATATTGGGGGAGAGGAAGGTGCCAAAAGGTGTGTGCACTTAACCTGCAGCCAGTGCCCACTTTCCAGGATCCCAGGTGAATGAAAAGTATATCTTTATTGAAATCAGCCTTTTATTGTAGCTTGTGGGGTGAATGCTAAATGTGAAGAAATGTGATTGTCGCAGTGTAATGTTTAAAGTCAGGAACAATCATTTCAGTGGCCCCTGACCCGTGGACATACCCACATCGATTTCAAAAATCCACACAGGCACTCAGGAATTTCATTCAGTCTCTCCCTCTATGTCTGGACCGGTTTGCCTGCTCAGAGAATGTAGGGAGCTCTAGGAAGCTTTCAGCATACCACACGATGACTGAGAGGGATCCACAAAGGTCGAGAAATTGAGGAAAAGAGGCAAAGTTACAAGAGGACTCTGTGCACGTGGATTATCTCACGGGCTCCTGGGCTCCAGCTAACTGAGAACCTGGCAGCAGCCAATTCCCTGTGTGGGTCACAGTGTTCACAGTGTGTGTGGGGTCAAGGTGATAAGACTGGGGTCAGCAATATCAAAGAGAGAGAGGATAGACCATAGGGGTGGACAAAGAAAGAAAAAGAGAGAAACAAGAGTGTGAGCAGGCTTGGAACTGAACATGGTGGTTTCTTCACATATGAAAGGCCTGTAGAGCTGCTAAATGCAACAATCAGGCACTGCTTCTCTGAGCAGGTATATTCACTGGTGGAATACAACACCTATTGTGGGTAAGTAAAAACCAATTTGTTAATTCTTAAAGACAGGCTGGTTGGCTGAAAGGGGCCATTTTTGATTTTCCCATCACTGCCAGACTGATCATGAGGCTGCAGGTCTGTTAATGAATACATTCTCAAAAGGGAAACAGTCTAAACATTTCCTCTCAAGGTCAGTTCCTTGTCTGTTGCTTGAATGCCAAGAAATCTGCAAAAGCTGGCAGGAGGGAGAGGATTGCTGCTCCCAGCATGTTTGAGTAAGTGGCAAGGCTGAAGTTTTAAAGGTTCAGGAACAAAATGATGTTCCACTGGGGGCATCTCAAGGACTTGCCAACAGAGAGATGGCAGAACACAGTCAGCAGGTCTTGCTCAGCATCTTCCTTCAGATTTAGGACATCCCATTTTCAGTGTTTCTTTACTCCTCAATGCATGCCCACAAATCCAGCAAAACTCTCTGACTAGACATGGAGCCAGTCATGAAACAAGGAGCGAGCAGGCCTGAAGAAGGGTCATACTAGAAATGTTGACTGTTCCTTTCCTCCAGATGCTGCCTGGCCTGCTGTGTTCTTCTGGCCTCCTGTTTGTCTACCTCAGAGACACCAGCTACAGGTTCAATCTCAAACTGGGTTTTAATCAGCCATTTCCATGCTGCGCTCTGTTCCAGGCCTTGCTGCAGCCAGAGCACTTGCAGATTTCGAAGATGGGGTGCTCAGCAACAGGATGCATTTCAGGACTGGTAGAGAATCAAGCAGAGTGGCGGTGGGAGAATGTTCCAGAAGGCAACACAATATGAAACAGGATATGTTGTTCCACATTTATGAGTTTTTTGTGAGAATCTCTTTGGAAACCCAGGTAGAGCCCTCTGAAGAATCTAAGGTCATGTGTAAAAAGGGAGCTCAGAGGTGTATGCTAAATTTCCTTCATTATCCAGCTTTCAAATGAGCATGTGCCAGTGCAGATTTCTGTCCCTCCTTTGGCCTAAACTGTAAATATTTTCAACCTGTTGAAAGATGTTATGACACACCTCTGCAGGTGGGTCTTGAACCTGACCCTCCTGATTGAGGGGTAGGGACACTACTGCTGGACCACAAAAGCCCTAAACTGTTGCACCACCAATCTAAACTCATTAATGTGCACAGAAACATTTAAAGTCATTTTCCAAAGCATGGAAGCCCCTAGATTAGGTGATGGCCACAAAATGTTGCTACGTGCACAGGAAACTGCAAACGCTGATGTCTAAATAAAATCTGGGACAAACGACATGAATAAATAATGTCTTTAATTGTTTTATGATTGAATGGGGTCAAGAAAGTAACAATCCATCGCCCTGATATACCAATTGCACGTCAATATATGTAAACATATACAAACAGGAGCACAAAGTGAATTCATAGCGACATCTCAACACACAGAAATATGACTGTCACATGTCAGTCATTCCCCAAATCTCCATTCTGTCATAAAACGCCAATCATTGACATGCAGCTCTGACAACCTCCTGCTGAGAGTTTAACATTGCAATCACACAAAAGGAGAAAACAGGGACTGGGGTGCATCGGGACATGATTAAAACAGGAAATGGGAATCAGATCTGTGAAGGTAGGAAGTCAGGGACAGAAGCTGCGAGGGCAGGGATTGGGGGCAGTAGGTGCTGTTGAGGGTAGGGGTGTAGGAGCTATTAGGGTGAGGAATTGGGGGGTAGGAGCTGTGATGGTGGTGAGTAGGGTGTGTAGGAGCTGTGGGGGGAGGAGTGGAGGTGTGCAGGTGCTGTGAGGGTGGGGAGTGGGGGGGTTAGGTGCTGTGAGGGGGAAAGTGGGGAATGTTGGAGCTGCAAGGTTGGGGAGTAGAGGGTGTAGGTGCTGTGAGGGTGGGGAGTGGGTGGTGTAGGTGCTGTGAGGGTGGGGAGTAGTGGGTGTAGGTGCTGTGAGGGTGGGGAATAAGTGTTGGGTTGGTACTGTATGGGGAAGTGGACGGTAGGTTCTGTGAGGGGGGAGTGGAGGGGTTAGTGTGAGGATGGGGAGTATAGATGCTGTGACGGTGCAGAATGGGGGGTGTTGACAGGAGTTGTGAGGGTCAGGAATAGGGCGTGTAGGGGCTGTGAGGGTGGGGAGGTGGGGCTGTGAGGGTTGGCAGTGGGGGATAGGGGTTGTGAGGGTGGGGTTTGGGGGTTGGTAGGATCTGTGAGGGTCAGGAATGGGGTTGTAGGTGCACGACAGTGGGGGTGGGAGGTGTCGATGCTGTGACAATGGGGAGTTGGGGGTGTTGGTGTTGTCAGTGTTGGGACTGGGGGTGTAGGTGCTGAGAAGGTGGGGAGTGTGGGGAGGGTGCTGTGAGGGTGGAGAGTGGGGGGTGTAGGTGCTGTGAGGGTGGGGAGTCAGGGGTGTAGGTGCTATGAGGGTGGGGTGTTTGGGGAGGGTGCTGTGAGGTTTGGGAGTGTGGGGAGGGTGCAGTGAGG
>JAHRHZ010000095.1:3086400-3110314 GCA_024137785.1 Ginglymostoma cirratum | reverse complement strand
AACATTTTCAATACTAGCTGTGGCAACCTTCTGTACATTTTCTGAACACTGTAAATGGCTGCTCTACACCACGCACAGCATTAGGTATGTTCATTGATAACTTAGCCCCCATGGTAGATCTGGCATGCATTCTTATCTCATGGGCTCTATGCTGACTGTTAATTTTCTTTTATTTCTTTAACAAGTTGAATGTGCATTATGGATTGTCCATCCCTCATTGACCTTGAGAAGATGGTGGCCTTCTGCCTTCTTGAATCATTGCAGTTCATGTGATATTGGTATACCTATGGTAATATTAAGAAGGGAGACAAGATTGGTTTATAGGATTGTAAATGAATTTAGTTACTCTTGGATAGCAAGGTTTGGGTAAACCTTTTTAAGCAACAGCCTATAGTTGACCACTGGGACACAGGAATTGCAATGCGCTGCACAATTACAACTTGGACACTTAATGAACAGCAGGAGACAGTGAGCAATTAGAAATGAAATTATTATGTAACATTGTTATCAAAGTGCTGTATATCCTTGTTAGTGCTGCAGTAAGCAGTAGCAGAGATTTCCATGCAGCAGATATCAACTATCAAATTATACCCGTCCCTCAATTTAATTTTCACATCTCAGAACTCATGCTTTTATGTACAAAATTTTGCATTTTTATATGGAACAGTATGGCACAGCTTGTTATCAAATGTATTAGTTATTTACCAAAAAATTATTGATGAGTAAAAGCAAAGTTGCCATAGTCCTGCTCTGTCATTGAAGAGAAATAACTAGTGATGGTTTAACTTGAGGGTCACCATGCCTCAGGCAGGGGCAGAGGTTGAGAAAGATAATCCATCACAGTAACTTCAGCCAATGCAGGAATTGAACCCACACTGTTGATATTATGTTGTATTGCAAACAAGTCATCCAGCCAACTCAACTAACCAACCCCAAAATCAGATCTAAGCCATTTGAATCAAATGCCAGCTACACAGCAGGTACAACACATGTTACAGATGTAGAACTTCACTTCTCAATGTATACAAGTGACATGATCAGGAGATTAAGAATAAGGTGCTGATCATGTGAAAGTTTATTTGTGGTCACTCAGATGTCAGGGATGTTTAAAAGTCCATGATGCTGTATTCAAGCTTCCTGAGCCAATCTTGGGAGATGTCACCAGGCGGAATTTCCAACTGTTTGAAAGCAAGTGCAGATCCTTCCTGATAGGTCGGTGGTGAGGACCTTTCTCTAGAAAACATAGCTCAAGTCGGTAGGAATCATGTTTTAGCGAGTTCTCAGATTTCTCCTCACATTTCAGATTCTTGAATAAAGTTTATGCTGAATTTCGGTGTATTTTATATTATAACATGTTACAGTTGAATAGAACATTGCTGATGATTAATTGATCAAGTTCATCGGTCAGCAGAGCTGGGTCACCCAGATTAGAATTTTGATGGGATGCCTAAGACAACACCTACCCCCACACCTCAGCCAATATCCCTGGACTGGCCCAGAGCCCAACACCTCCTCCCAATGGTTGGGGTAGAACACACCATCAGCACCACTAGACCCAACACCCACCTGATCCCCAATCTATCCTAATGTAACATGAGATTTGAACACACAGGCAGCCAAAAGATAAGTAATCAGGGATTAATTATTCCATTTGCATCAGGTCTTATTAACATAAAGCAAAATCAAGGTTGAACAAGAAAAGCACAGTATTTTCACAGAATTAAACCATCGGTGTACATCTGGTCGAGGAAATGCCTCACTGGCTGAGCTTTCTATCCATCAGGTCTCCTTCCCCCGAAGATCTTCAGAGGAGGTATGTTCAACAGCTCCAGCTGACCTGATCAGTGCCCTCCCTCACTGTCGCCACCTGCTGCTGGCGATTCTTTTCCACTATTCCCTGGTGGGGACTTGCTGTCCTGGTAGCTGCTGCTAGGATAGAGGCACCGTGTGCTAAGTATGATGAGCAGGATCAATGATGGCTAGGGTGTTCAGGCCCACATTAGTAGCAGAATTCTCTTTTTATACCACTAACCTTGGTAATTTGGAAAGTGCGATGATAACTTCTCAATGTTAGCAAAACTAAAGAACTGATCATTGACTTCAGAAGGAAAGGAAGAGAATACACCCCCATCTGTATCAACAGAGCAGAACTTGAGAGGATTGAGAGCATCAAGTTTCTGGGAGTGACGATAACCAACAACCTTGTCCTGACTTCCCATGTAGATGCAACTGTCAAAAAGGCACAACAACCCCTCTTCTTCCTCAAGCAGCTCAGGAAACTTGGTACGTCCATAAGGTCTCTCACCAACTTTTACAGATGCACCATTGAAGGCATACTGTCTAGGTGCAAAACGGCCTGGCATGGTAACTGCTCTGCCCAGGACCGTTAGAAACTACAGAAGGTGGTGTGCACAGCCCAGACAATCACAGAAAACAACCTTCCATCCATGGATTCTATTTAAGCATCATGTTGCCATGGAAAGGCTACCAATACCATCAAAGACCCATCCTCCCCGGGAATGCTGTCCTATAACATCTTCTGTCAGGCAGAAGATACAGAAGCTTGAATACATGCACCAACATGTTCAAGAACTGCTTCTTCCCTGCTGTTATTAGTCTGATGAATAGACTTTCTAACTTCAAATAATGTTGATCTTGTTAAAGTTGATTTTGTCTAGCACACATCCTGTGTGGTGTAACCTGTATGCCTTACTCTGTCCAAGTTTTTTTTTCACCCTATGATCTGTATGTCCTTACTCACTATGATCTGCCTGTACTGTTTGCAAACAAAGCTTCTCACTGTGTTTAGGTACATGTGACAATAAATAAATCAAATCAAATTGAGTAAATTATAGTGAGAGACCCCTCTCAGCCGTTCATGTGCAGTTGTACTTTCCAAGGGACCCCAGGCTCTGCGCTGGATCACCAACAATGGGATCAAGGTCAATCTAGTCTTCAGGAATTGTATGATCAGCAGCATTTGTTGATTCAGTTTATGCCTCCGGCATGTCATCCCTGTGCCATTTTCCAGAGAAGGAGCAGGCCTCCCCACACTGGATACACCCGCTGTGTTCATAGCACACACATCACTCCAGGATTCTTAATCACTATCTAATGCCTTTTCACTCAAGCCATCACAGACTGACACTGCAGGTTCCAGAAGACAAGAGAGTGAGCTGCTTACCTCCACCTTATCAATTAGACCTCTGGCCTCAAACAAAACTTTTCTGGGACTCATTTTCTGAGGATACTCTCCAGTTATTGGCTCAGCAGCAGGTATGACTGTCTATGTCTAGCTGCTTGATGTCTCTGTGGGAATCAGGCTCCCACGCATCCAACCCCCGGTATTCCGATTTCAGAGGAATAGGCTTTCACTGGATGGAAAGTCAATCCTTCAGCCTTGGGATCAATCACTGTCTTTCTTCTTAACATTTCTGCCTCTGTTCCCATGGATACCATCTCGAGTGCTGGCTTAGCCTTATGTGATGCACAGCTATCCATTCATTGACTTGACCATGATCCCAAGGAGATGGTCTACAGGAAGGCCAGAGTCTTGTCAAAAGAAGAAACATTGTGGACAATTGTCCATGGTTGATTGTGGGGTGCTATTACAAATGTAAACCAGATGTAGAAGATGATCAAGCACCTTTTGCTTATGCTCAGAAGGCCAAGGTGCCAGACAGTCGGGTGGAGTTTGGCTGAATCGTTCTCACTGTTCGTTACCTTTTGGATGTTAAAGGGTGGTGCAGCTCTTGGCAATGCCACAGACCTTGCAATGCTTCTATCAGATCTTGCTGTCAAAGCTGCACCCCGATCACTGTAAATCCAACATGGAACACTGATATAGACACACCAATGACCATTAACCCTCTGAGCATAGCTGAAGCCTTTTCGTCAAAGGTAAGAATGGTCTGTTTGAACTTGGTCAAAACATCTGTGAGTACCACATTGTACTTGGTTGCATTACCACTGAGGTCAAGGACTGTAATATTCATTGCAAGGATGTCTAGAGATCATACAATGACCAAGGGAAACATTCTGGCATAAAGTCACTGCCCTATTTGACCAGATTATTGCAGTTTATTGATTCCCACATAAACCAGTTGAAGTTATGTAAGGTTCTCTTTTGAGATAGATGACAAACCCGACTCAACCTGTCTGGACCTGGTTTGGATATAACTCATGAATGCATTCATGACACTCTACTGAGCCTTAGTCTGAATGTCATTGGGAATCCAGGTCAGATTGCTGCCTTTCGTTTGGGGCTTGGGCATGGAGCCAGCTACTGCCCCTCTAGCCAGGCAAGAGTGGGTTACAGCTGAAGGGCTTATGCTTTAATTTTGCAAGAGCTGCAGCCAATCTGGAATCAAAACTCAGGAAGTTCAGTGGCCGATTGGTCTTTGTTGTATCCAGCTTGGTGAATTTGAAAGTAACTTGATGGATTGTTGTGAGTAAACACTTCCAATATTGTACCATCGAGAATGCAGGAAATAACTGCTGGGAAATAATCCACCTCAGCCCCAGCAACTCAGGTATTTTCAGCTTCCTTACTTACCCTGAAGTATCGATCAGCTGATCTACACGAGGTTCGAAGCAATGAGAAGTGTGATTGAGGACAGAGAGGAAGAGGTCGCTGTGGCTATAATAGGAGATGTCCAGCTTTTGTACAACAGAGAAATAGATGAGGGAAGGGCTATAATCAGTTCACACCCCTCAGCAAGATGCTTACAGAGAATCTGGTGAGTGATGGTTAACACCTCCACTCTTATTTCAATTTGGCTCAAATGTCACATCTCACTGTAGAGCAAGTCCCTTTTGTTCTATATAATACTCAACTTCTTTCTGAAGGAACTTCACCCCGCACTCCCCGCACCGCCCCCACCACCAACTGACCTCTCCACCTTGCTTTCAGAGGCCCTTAAACTGAATGGAGTTTCTGTGCCAATAGTAGTGGTGGTTTCTGATGAAAGTTCCATTTGAAATCTCCAGCCATGTCACAATTCCAGCATCACTTTGGAGCATCCCATAGATGTGAGGCAAATTGGGATGATAGGACATCCGTGCAGCAATCTATTCCATCTGACTCTTCAAGTTAAGTCTATATCCCCATCCACGCTGACAGTCATCTCCCACATCGTAGCCTCTCTGCTGGTCTTAGGACCCCAATCTTTCCCCATAGTCTGGACCGTGTGATCCTACATATCAAAGAAAGACAATTGAGGTTGGCCACTCTACTCAGAGGTTCCCATTCCTCACTGATTCCACTAGCCAATGCCTCATCTGGAGGAGGATTCCAGTAGGATAATGTGGTCAAATAATGGTATCTCCAGGGATATGGAGTTTCTCAGCTTCAGCTCACTTGTACTCATTAGACTTCTGCTGTAGCTGTGGCAGGCTACTGCTGTCCTCAGTTAGTGTTTCCGGTCATGGGGTCATCAAATGCTTCTGGTCTTTGCCCAAATATTTCCAGTTTCCTTCTCAATGACAACTAGAATATCCAATTAGCCCCTGTAGCATCAAGGCAATCTGTGCAGGGAGCCTCTGCTGGGTTCGGCCTAAAGGACCATTTTGTCTGTCAATAACTGAACCTCCAATGATGCCAGAGCAGCTTCCACCTCCATCGGGGACATTGCCATTTTTAATTTCTCCACAATCTGTTTCATCTCAACAGGGAACCTTATTCTCTCTGACCTGGTAACTGCAATGTGAAATCCTCCAACTGTACCAAAAATGTAACATGAGACTTGAACACTTGGATAGCCCATAGATCATGAAGCAGGGTTCTTTAGTTCACTGGCATCTGGTCATTATGAACATGTGAGCCCTTGCCCAGCTCAGTGCCCTTACTCACCATTGCTACTTACTGATTACCTAGCACCCTGATGGCCCATTGGAACAGAAAAGTATTTTATTACCACTTGCATATTTAGACAAAAATGTGGTTAAGTTGCCATATTCCAGCACATATATTAAGAATAATATATAAACCTAAATTAAGACAAAGTCCACCTTTGTTCAATTCACAAGGTTGAGAAAAAGACAAGAACCACATTTTCCATCATTGCAGAAAGCCGACTGAACCTCAGGCCATTGGAATCTCAGGCCAGAACACTATGTCGCCAAAGAGGCCTCAGAAACAGACCCCCACACTGGGCCTTTGGAATCCCGGGGCCAGAAGGCAAAGTAGAAGCTGCCTCAAGGAATCTCAGAGCGTTGGAATCCTGGACTGAACCCTCCTTATCTTCGAAGATGCCGCCCATCCAGGCCATTGGAATTAACCTGGCATTAAGTTGGGACACTACCCCCTTCACACAAATAAAAGCTTATCCACCTGCATGGCATCAGTTAAATGTTACCCTAAGTTAAGTTACATACTAACCCTTTCACTGAGAGCTGTTGAAGTGGCTATCTGTGCTGCTGGAAACAGGAATCCCAAACACCACACATTGACCACTGTGGGGTATCGTTTCTACAAAGATCATCTTCGTTGCTGGGTTTTTACATTCCTGGACAGGTTTATTAAAGGACAACCCTCTCCCAGAATCTCTAGTGCAGAAGATATCTCAAGGTAAGTGGGTAATTTTTAGTCCTATTAGGGTCAGAAATAGGATTTGTAAATTTGGGCTGCCGCCTTTCAATTGATTGGATATTGCAATGTTGACTTGAGTTTAACAAAGGCTTGTAAAGGAGACCAAAAGTGTAATGCATTAACTTCCTGATCCAGGTACTGACCTAAAAGTAAGTTAAATTAAAAAATGAAGAATCTGTGCCTTGTTTGGAATAGTTGTAAAATATTAGGTATAATCGCGTCATGTTTGGATGGGTGGGAAGTGTAAACACCATCCCTTTTTTTTTGTATTTCTGATTGTGGGCTCAAATAGGAAAAGGTTTTGTTTTACAAACCATGGACTGTGGAAGGTAACATGGCACCTTGTTAAAAGCAAGTTACCAAAACTCATTGTAAGTTATATTTACATTGCTGCCTTATTTAACCTGCAGGGGGAAGCTGGTTGTAGATGGGCTGGATCCAGGGCATATGTACAAGTAGGTTTGGACTAGCAACAAGTAGCTGATTTGTTTATCAATGATAATGACCACCTACTTGCCAAAAATTCTGTGGTTAACTCCTGGTTGTGGTTGTGAACAATATTGTCAGAAGCCTTTGGACCTTCGGAAGGTGAGGTGGTGCGTCCCTCTGTACTAATAAAAACCATAAAGCCTAAAGCAAGCCGATTTATTTCCCAACACCAGTTCCTGAAAACTGTAGCTTCAAACCAGTAACGAAAAGACTTTGCAGTTAATGCATCAGTTACCTGTGCTTTCTGTGAAAAAGAATATGGAGTAAAGAGTTTGAAAAACAGCAAGTCCCAGAAACCAAGTGGGACATCTCAGTAAACCCTGTGGACTGAGGCCATTGAACTGCTTTTCCCATGTTTTTATGACCGCCCATAACAACAATATTTTCGTCTATCTGTATGTGTGTACCGTTATATCATGGCCGTTGTATTTGTTTACCTGTGATTATAATCTATTTGCTTGTACTAAGTAGTCATTCTTGTTAAGTATCAAAGCTCAGTCCATATTTTCTGTTAATCTGTGTCTAACATGACAGGTAACTTGTGAAATGGTGTGTACTTTGATAAAACCTTTAGTTTGCGATGACTCCAGGAACAGTGGGGCTTGAGTCCCAGTGAGGTGTGACAGAAGTGAAATCGTCAAGCAAAAACTCAATAATGATTAAAATCCAAATCTAAGTCTAAGCCCTCGACAGCCTACTCTGATCTAACCCTCACCTAATATCTATGCATTGATCTCTTCAAGGAAGAGGGAAGTGGAGGATCTGTAGAAACATTTGCTGATTTGTTTCTTCTGGCTCAGGGCACTGATTCTTACCGTAGCTTCATTAATATCATCCCAGTTGAATTCAGCTGACAGTTCAGAGCAGAGGTTGAAACATTGGTCTAATCATCTCAGTAACACTGCAGGCACTTTCAGTTTAATTTAAAACTGCCGTCTGAACCACATTATTCCGTTATTATCCACAATGTCTCAAAACACTTTCAGCCAATGAAATAGTGTTGAAGCAGAGTCACTGTTGCAGTGAATGCAATGAAGCAACCACAAAGCCAGCTGCCTCAAACAGCAATGAAATAATCAATAGATATTCTGTTTCAGTGATTTATTTTCGAGGATCAATAGGATAGAGAGGATAATTCCACATGTTGTCTTTTACATAATGCTGAGGAATGTTTTGCATTCATTTGAGGGAGTAGATAAAGTCTTGTTTCAAATAGAACCCCCTACAATGCTGTACACTGTCAGTATGGCAGAGAAGTGTCAGCCTGGATTAGACATGCCAATGTCTGACTGTCTGACCCACAGTCATCTGACTCAGAGGTAGAGTTACGCTGAACTGCTGTTGAAACGGGAGAAGGTTGACAAATCTTCAAGGGAAGACTGAAGGAAGTTATACCAGGCAGCTTTCATCCAGTGAGTGAAATAGTCCTGTCAATAGGCATTTGATTGTGTGTTCTGTGGCAGACTCACTTACTGTCATTTTCTGTTTCAATTTCACCGGTGCTACGGAGATTTGTGTACAAGGTGAAAAGGAAGTGGAACTCATTTAAACGTGTTTGATCACATCTCAAAGTGATATCCAAAGCATTGCAACCCAAATGTGCATAGTTCTTAACTAAACTCCAAGATCAGACAGTGTAGAGTCCAAAGATTGGATGACGTTTTAAAGGTTTTTTTCCTTCGATCGAAGAGAGAATAACCTGGTGGTTCAAAGGTTTACACACTCATCACAAAGTTCCCACAGAAGTGAGTGAACTTTATCATTGTAATATTACGGTCCATGGGGAGCTAGTTTGTTTCTCAGCAAAACTGGCTGGGTGTTCTTGTGGTGCAATCGTAGTGTCCCTAACTCTGAGCTGGGGTGGGGGGGGCGCAGGGGGAGGGGTGGTTGTCACTGGCATCAAGACCCACCTGCTCCAGAGGTGGGCAATGACATCTCTGAACAGGTTGATTGGAAACCATCAAATTAAAACTGACTGGAATTCCTTAAATTCTCCAGCAATGTCAGTGTTAAATCCAAAAGTAAGTAAGGCCACCAAATACTGTAACATAAGGCTGACTTTTATCAGAGAAAAAGTCGCAACAGGTATTTTTTCTTTCCATTGTTCATTTTAATTATAAAAGTAATTGTTTCTGAATCATCCTTGCATTAACTAGCAACGTTGGTCATTAATTCATTGGGGGACAATTAAAATCTGCAGAAATTGGTCTTTGGTCAATTTGTTATTGGCATTAATACATAGAATGCCAAAACCTCCATGATATATTTCATCTTTCCCATTCCCTCATTTTCTGACTGATTTTTGAACAGGTCTCAGAAGATGGCTTCTTTGAATATTTTAATAGAACCCCACAAAGCTATTGTAATTTGCGAAGGGCATCTAACCTTTCACCCATGTGACCTCCTTCACCTTGGAGGAGAAAGGTATCAGCTGCATGAGAAGACCATCAGCTGAAAATTTCACAAGAACACGAGGAGTTGGAATGAGAGTAGGCCAAACGCCTCATAAAGCCTTCTCCTAATCATATCTGACTTTGAGTTTCTATTCCACTTTCCACCCTGGCTTCTTATCCCTTGATTCCCTTAGAAAAAAATTCTGCCTGTCCCAACCTTAAATATGTTCAACAATGGAGTGTGTAGAACTTTCTAGAATAAAGAATTCCAAACCCTTTAAGTGAAGATATTTCTGCTCATCTCAGTCTCTAAGGATCACCCCTTAACCTGAGATTGTGTTTCCATCATTTAAACTCCACCAGCATAAAAACTATTTCTCCTCATCCCTCCAAACTTTCCTCCAAGTCACAGAAAAAACATGATTGGGTTATCTGTCTCTGTTCTTTCATTGTTGCTGGCACAATATCCTGGAAACTCATACCTTACAGCACTGTGGCTTTACTGCTGCCACATGGATTTCAGTGGTTTAAGGTGGTAGGCTACCATGACCTTTTCAAGGGCAAATGTACATAGGTAATTAATGTTCTCACATCCCATTTCTCCAAAATATCCTTTTGTTCTGAACTATAGGAGTTTCTTTCTCAAAAGTTTCAAATGTATTGGAGAATAGCACCAACACAGAATGGTTATAGTATGGAAGGACGCCATAGAGTCCATTGTGTTCATTCTGTGTCTGCAAGTATACTTTGCTAATGGCAATCCCTGCCTTTTCCTGTAGTCTTGCATTATTTTCTCATAGGTAATTAGGTCATTCTCTTTTGTAGAGTCATAGACACTAACAACACAGCCCATTGCATCCATTCTGGTCATAAACAACCACCTAGCTATTCTAATCCCAATTTCCAACACTTTTGAAAGTCTTAAGCATGTCTACCTTAGGCAGTATACACCAGATCCTAAACATTTGTCACATAAAACTACTTTTCCTCATGCTATGACTTCTCCTTTGAAGAAACACCTTAAATCTGTGATTTTAATTTTTGACCATTCTACCAATGGGAGCAGTCATTTCTACCCAGCCTAGGGTCTTCATGATTTTGAATATCTCCGTCAAATCTCATTTTCTGATCTCTAAGAAAAACATCTCCATCTTCCCTAATCTATAGACGTAACTGAAGTTCCGCATCCCTGGAAACATTTTTTTAAATGATCCCTGACATCACACCAACAATGATGCTGCAGAGGTGTTCTTAAGGATAGGCCATCCCCCAAGCGAAGCTGTTCCACTACAGCTAAAACAGTGTAATCTGCCTGGCAACATGGAAAATGGCCAAGGTAAATCCTGAGCACAGAAAGCAGGGCAAATTCAACGCAGCCAATCACCAAACAGTCAGCCTATTCTCAATCATTAGCAAAGTGGGTGGGAAAGTGTCATTGATGGAGCTATTAAACGACACTAGCAATAAACTGTTCACTGATGTAGACTTTGGGTTCCTCCAGGGTCACTCAGTTCATAATCTCATGTCAGCATTAGTCCAAATATGGACAAAAGTGCTGAACCCCAAAGGTGACCAGAAAGTTGAGTGCCTTTAACGTCAAGGCAGCATTGGACCAAGTGTGGCGTTAAGGAATCCCACTTTGATGTGTGCAGTTATTATACTAGTGCGAACAAAACAAGAGTTGAGAATTTCTGATTCCTCACTGAGTTTCAGTGCCTCTTGATTAGAATGGTAATTCTGAAGCAGCCAATTTCATATGTTCCATGTAGCTTGCCTGGGCTGGTCAGGTGATCACAGCAGCCATTATAGGTAAGCAGTACCTTTTCAGATCTAATTCTCAGGACATAATAGTCTCAGAAAATAAAGTCAAATAATGCAAGTTAAATACTGATTGCCCATTTTCAGCATGGCCATCACAAAACCATCATCTTCAAGTTTCACCGGGTCACAACGCTGGAATATTTTTACAGTATTGTGGGTGTAATTATCCCACATGAATGACAATGATTCAAGAAGGCAGCTTCACACCTACTTCTCATTGGGAATTCAATATAGGAAACAAATGCTGTCCTTTCCAGTGGTGTTCACATCACATGAAAGAATAAAATAAATCTTTCTGCACCTTTTCCACAGCTTTCATATCCACAACTGGGGACTCAATCTTTCAGATGCTGTCAAATCAGCATTTTATCATCATAACTTGCTTTCTTCTGTGCTGTGTGCAACTATTTGTAAAACCCAGCAGACCTTATTTCTTTTCAACTATTTTTTCAACATGTATTGCCACTTTCAATGATTTGTGTATGTGTATCTCCAGGTCCCTCAGCTCCTGAACCCCTTCAGGATTTAGTTATTTATATTATATTGCATTTTTTTGTCAGCAAAATGACCACCTACTAAACCAACACATCTCTGCCCTCTTCATGTTCATCACTTACCTCTTCAATTTCCAACTTTTCTTTTGTGTGGTGAACATAATTCATGTTTATTGCTTCATGCATGTTTTATTCTTTGTGTTAAAAGTACACTGGTAGCTATTGGCAACTGTGTTCAGTAATTAACGCCCATGATTTTAAAAAAGCAAAATTAGAATCTGACTCTCTAGTTTTCACTCAGGCATCTGACTTGTCCAGTACTAACATCAACTTAGATCATAACACTGACCAAATGGCTTGTCCCACAAAAGGTACACGGCCAGCAAATATGTCATTATAGTCTGTACTCTTGGCTCTTGATATCTGTGGAAACAAATGCTTTAACAAATAGGATGATCAGTATGATAATCTTTATCTGAATTAATCTCACCAATACACCATTGCATACTCAAGACAGCCTGTGATTTTTGCTTTCCTTGACATGTGGCTATGTGGGTTCTGCATGTAGCTCTGAAGGGCGAGTTACGAAGGCATTCCATATTTTACAAACTCTACATATGGAAATGTCATAGTCTTTGAATAAGTCATACAATCGATGGGCCCCTGTGTGTGTGTTCGATGCTCAGCTGGCAAAACAAAGTAGTGTGGGCAGGAAGAGGAATGCTATTGGTGCCTATGGTATCAGATTCAGTAAGACCTCTGATCTTTAAAGAAGGAGGGAGAAAAATGAAGGTAAAGAAAAAAAATGCCAAATCAATAATGAAACCAGTGAACTACCTTTTTAATGTACATAATGCAGCCACAGTCATTAACATAGCAGTTGTCTGGTTCCGTCTTATCACCAAACAGTGAAATGCCTTCTCAATCCCTCAGACAATCACTGACTAACTCAATCACTCATTTATATGACGTTGTTCTCCCCTCGTACATTACTGTCAGCAGAATGATGACCGATGAGCAATGGGAAATGTCTGAATACCTGTTTGTGTGATATCCCCTTGAAGTCCAAGTTGAACTGGGAAGTATTCTGAATGAAGTTTAATTGATCTCCTGGTTGTAACACTGTTAGGTTCCAAAAGCCACACATGTGACCTGAAATTGCCATAAGGATGAAGAGTAAACAATAAAGAGAAAGCTCATGACAATGAAGTTGGCTTTAGGCGTGTGTTTCTGTTTGTGTGAGAAGAATCAACTAAGGTTCTCTCTGAATGGGACGACTTTCTGTTTGACAGTCTACTACCAGATCAAGCAAGTCTCTGAGAATAGACTGGAGATTATGGGCAGAATCAGGGGCTTATTGTGGAGTGAATAGGGAAAGTTAAATGGGTAGGAGGCAAAGAATTTATTTCCCAACAGTGGGCGAGCACCTTGCTTTTAATTTCTCAAAACATTTCAAGTGGCTCAGCTTCTTTTGCATTTAATAGGATGCCTTTTATTCTACCCTTTTGCCTCTGGAATTACAATCGGGGCAGATTTTGTTAGCCAAAAGGAGCAAATACATATGTACAAGGTGTGTGCCTGGCTAGAATTCTTACTTCAATTTCCAGTGAAGACAAACTTTTTCTGCCCCTTAGCTTCCTCAATAAACCAGTAGTTCATTTGTACAAACATTTACATTAAAAGGGATGACGCCTCATAGTGTCAACCAGCTCATGAGAAGTCCCAATCACAGCTGATCTCTCTTTTTGTAGTTAACCACCCACTTTTGTAGATAAGTACCAGGAAACTTACCCAAGGCAGGCAAACAATATTCAACTGAATAGGGGTCACTACATACAAGGGGCTCAGCAGAAGACGAAATATAACAGAAAAGGTTCTTAGAAAGGTAGGGTTGAATATAAAGCAATGTTTGGGAATGGAACATAAACAGCATGATCATTGGAGGAATTGGAAGAATCTTGGGGAACAGAGGGAACAAATTGGGATGCAAGGGAAAGAGTAGCAGTGATAGAAACATGAAGAGCAAGGAAAGATGGAAGCTGCATATTAATGATGGGAAATATAATGAGGAAATCAATTAAACTTCATTCAGAATACTTCCCAGTTCAACTTGGACTTCAAGGAGACATCACACAAACAGGTATTCAGACATTTCCCGTTGTTCATCAGTCTTCATTCTGCTGACAGTAATGTACGAGCTGAGAACAGTGTCATATAAATGAGTGATTGAGTTAGTCAGTGATTGTCTGAGGGATTGAGAAGGCATTTCACTGTTTGGTGATACGACGGAACCAGACAACTGCTATGTTAATGACTGTGGCTGCATTATGTACATTAAAAAGGTAGTTCACTGGTTTCATTATTGAGGTGTGTTGGGAAGAGAGAGCGAGCAGGAGAACTGAAATAAGGCCATTGTAAGAATGAGGCTGGACATGGTCATCCGAATAGGAGAGGGATTATGGGGAAAGCAGAAATATTGAGAGAGATTGTGAAAAGGCTGACAGGAAAGATTGAAGAACAGATCAGAAGCAAGGCCATGTACAGAACACAGAAAGAAGGCCATCTACAGTTACGATCTGTCACGAGTAGTGTAGAAACCAATTGTTAATTCATATTCAGTGGCTGTTTCCAAGACACAGTAAAAAACTGACAAAGGCGCCTGCTACAATCATGCAGACACTTGGAAATAACCTTCAAGACCCCTTTCCAAAGTCAATGTCAGTTATACAATCAGCACCTAGCTGTCTCCTGATAGGTCTGGAATGTTCAGTGTTGTGAAATAATCAGTTCCATGAGAAACCTTTAATGCAATAGAATTGCAATTACATCTTACAAAAAGGTGGGGTATTGGAACATTCAAAATTATTCCTGGGGTTAACCACCGGCAGCTGGCATTATCTGAAATGCTAGCCTTGGACTCTGGAGTAATTACATCTTGTCCCTAGTGGTTTCGCCATATGACTTCCACAGTATTGGATCCAACTGGCAGTCTGAAGAAAGGATTTAAAAATGTAGTCAAATTAGAGATCAGTACTGCTGCATACAACATGCCAACATTCCTCATTTTAGGCTGCAAAGGAAAAAGTGTCTGGTTGGTAAAAAAGAAACCCATGAAGTTACATTTCAACAAAATGCCCTCAGAAGAAGATTTTTGAATGACAGGATTCTGTCTACAACTCTTCAACTGCTGGCTAGCCCAACCATAATGATTGTGAGGAGCCTTGTTGTGAGGATCCCTCCATCCGTCTTTGCATATTTCTGCTGGTTATGTATGCTCTTCTCCTATACAGAAGCATTAAAATACATTTGAGTGGGTACATGATTATTAATAAATGTAATATAGAGCTGCAGTTGTCCATATATGTTACTAGTAAGATGAATGTGCAATGGGGGAAGCTGAGAGTTGTGACTAGTGGATGGTTTTGTGATGTCAAAAGACCTGGAGTTAATGCAAATCAGTAAAATATTATAAGATGTGTGTTAACAAGGTGTGGGGCTGGATGAACACAGCAGGCCAAGCAGCATCATAGGAGCAGGAAAGCTTGACGTTTCGGGCCTAGAACCTTCATCAGAAATGGCATCAGAAATGACCCTTCATCCAGCTCCACACCTTGTTATCTCGGATTCTCCAGCATCTGCAGTGCCTATTATCCATAAGATGTGTGTGCCTGAGATACCAGTAGCCACATTGTGTGATGGTGTCCTCATTGCATTACAAGTCTCTAGTGAGAGGCTATCAGATGTGCTGAAAGGTCAGTGAATTGATGGGGTGTGAGCTGCTGAGTATTGTAGCTTCTTTCATCTTTGAAGTGTAAACCCTTGTGTGAGGCAGTACCATTGTGGTGCAATTTGTGCTACATTGGTAGCTGCAATGAACTGACAGACATTTGATTGAATATGGGCATCTGATGGAGATGCCTGCCATTGATTCTTGTGTGCAATGGTTCTCTGCCATGGTAAACTTACAATGTAATCTCACACACACCAGGAGCGTGAAGCATTAAGCAAACAATGGTCCCTACCTTCCCAGAATGCAGCAGATCATGTAGCCTTTTGTAACACTGGAGCCAAGTTGAAAAGATGGTGAAATTGCATCTGCGCTCCATTTGTATGGAAAGTGATACAAGTAACTACATGAAAACTGTATCTTTGTATCAATTATTTAAAACAATTTTTTAATCTATTTTTCTAATCAACCTGTTCAGGGATGTTATTCCACACCAGGGGGGCAGGTGGGACTTAAACCTGGACCTCTCTTGGTTTGAAGAGACCCCTTAAAATGAAATTTACCTCTTTATCTGAACTATCCTTCACCTGTTAATTCACAATTGATTTATGTTGATTTAAATTGGTTTGTTGTGATTAAAGTTTGAAGAAATAAAATCTTGTTGATTTGGTTTTCTTGATGTTGAGATCGTGGAGATTCCCTTCTATTAAAATGTATGGGTCTCTATGCTAATCACAGCAGAAGAGTAAAGTTCTGACTCCAGGAATCGTTTCATTAAATGCTGTATGCTTCTCGGTGAGAACGCGTCAGATGTGTGACTTATTCATGACTGCATGTTGCTGAACTGAAACCTGTGATTTATACCTGGGTTTGTTAAAGTTGATTCAATTGCCTAATCGCAGCACATGATTGAGCAGAATATAAGGTTTTTCTCATCAGGGAGGCTGTGGCATAGCAGTAATATCCCTAGATCTTTGTAATCCCAAAACTAATGTTCTGGTGGCATGGGTTCAAATCTCATTGTGGATGCTGGTGAAATTTATTGGGGCCTTGTGCATAGTGCTAATGTCCCTGTTCAACTTAGATTCAAGTTCTGTGTGTGCCTGAACAACTTGATTAAAATGTCCATAAGGCCATTCTCAATAAGGTTTCTAAACAGTCAATCTTTGATGTCAAAGTAAATTGTAATGTTCAAATGGTTTTATTTTGATACAAAACTCAATCCCAGGAGGATAATACCAGAACAGTTATAATGAGAACAGGTTAGTTAGCACAGTAATAACTGTAAGAACATTTCAGTCGAACTGCCTGGCCTGTGGAAATATTTATGTCTGCTTAGTCTTCTGCAGCACAATGGTCACAGTGGCAAACCTAACCACTCACTGTATTTTCATATTTTGCATTGTTATATCAAAGGCATAATGCTGGAACACAGCAGTTGTAAGGTTAGATAATACCCTGAGTCAGACATAGACAGTGGAGCTCTGTGAATGGTATTCAAAAAACAAGCCCAGACTGAGAAGGAGATAGTGTGTGCTGTAGCCTGTATAGACATGATACAGAGCTACACAGTCCTTGCAAAAATGGTACGTGTCGCTTACATACCACATGCAAGTGGGCAAGGATCACTCAGTCTGTGTGCAGTGGTATTGAGCTACGTGTGTGCTTGAATATTCAAGTTACATGGTTAATATAAATTGTTTCCAAAACTTACAGACCAGAAAGAGAAACCACCAAAGCAAATATTACATGGCATTGGGTGCTGTGAAAGTAACAATGCAAAAAAAAATTATATCCTCTTTCTTGGTTTCATTAAGCAGTGAGAAGAAAGTCAGTGGAACCAGACTTCACAGTGAGTAACCAGGCAGTACTAGGAGGACTAATCATACACAGTGCTCAGCATTTACAAAGCCCTGCAATTTTAGTTCAACAAAAACAAAATTACCTTGATCTTAAAACCATCCTTTTGCATTCTTCTAGTGGCTCTCTTCTATAAGTGAGGCTAATTCTACCTGCCCCAGATTAGAGCTTATTTCTACTTCATTTATTGACGGGAACAGAGCTACATTAAGATTTTAAGATGGATTTCCTCTCTTGTCGAAATCCAATACTTTCTGTATCTGCTCATGCTGAGGTATCCATTGTCCCTGTCACCTTGAGTGAGGAGGAGGAGAATTGTTACAATCGTTGAAAGCCAAATGTTAGCTGAATCACCCGCGCCACAATGTAACAGAGTTTCTTCAGGTAAGTAATTTTCTTCTGGGTACTAATGTTATCTGGGAAATTTTGATCTAACTAATATTATAAAGAATTCTGCAAGTCTGTTGCTCTCCCTTATATTCCCTTTTAAGAAAGCTTAAAAGAAAGCTTATTAACAATGTTTTCTCAAGATTTAACCATTCTCTTACATTAACTCCTTGGGCTAAGGGTTCCTGCTTCTTTCACTTAGTGCTCTGCACAGATTAAAAAAAATCCCGTGAGTTTCCAAGCACTGAATCCTATGTGTTTTAGCTAAATATGAGTTAATTCTTTTTTTGGGAGGGGTTGTCTCTGAGGCAGAGCGAGTTCTTTCACCATTTCTTTCCAAACTCGCTTCGTTAACTACCTATCCCATCCCACAGAGTCTCTCAAGTCCCATTTCATCCCTATCTTACCATGTGCCCAAGCAGGAACTGTACTGGTATTAGAAACTGCCCTGGTCTTACTGTGCCTAGACCGCCTAAACAAAGGCTATCCTTCTGGATTTAACACAGGCCAGCAGACAGCAATGACAAGCTTCCTGACACTATGAAAGACTGTTCTGGGTTAAACCACAGGAAAGACAGCAGTAATATGATTCTGACTGAGGGGACAAAGCACAAAAAGGCAGTGCAAGGCAGGGACGCTCTCCACATCCAGGTAGGCTGAGAGTGAGTGAGTGCTATGAGAGCTAGCAAACAGCCTAGAGATGCAGCCTAGCCCAGTCCATGAGCAAGGCACGGGTCCCTGAGTGCACAGTGTCCTTTCTGCAGTTTACAATGAGAGCTGCCGGGGCAACCCGAGTACAGCATTTAAGTGCAGACACATCTTGTGTGGATCACGTAAAAAGTACAAAAGATAGTGCACGCTTCTCCCAACATTGTGATGATTCCTACCACACTTCTTACGATAGATCGCATTGCTCAGGCCCCTATACGATTCTGCCCCAAGAGATTTCTGTGCAGTTACCTCTGAGTGCTATAATCAACACAACTCTAACTGGATTAAGGTGGAGAAATACAATGCTTGTGGCCAGGTTTTCACAACTGCGGCTGGTAGCTCAAGGCAGGAAATTTCTAACTTGGCAAACTGACTTCAGCTAAATCAGGTCTGCTCTCAGATGAGTGAATGTTAACAAGATTTGTTGAACGTAACTATATATGATGAATGTTAGGAGAGGACACCTCAGGTGCCCTATAGATGCAGGTCCCAGTTCTATGTGATTTGATGTCTCTAGGACAGGGTCCCTTAAGCACATGTACAGTAGCTCAGTGGAGTAAAAGTATAGTTAACACTTTAGTCTGCATCTACTTTGACATAAAGGGCCCCATTAAACATGAACTTTGCTCCATGGGGATGGCAGAGAAAGGATTGAGTCAAGGACATTGACTCCAGAAGTAGATTGAAGGCAAGCATAGAGACAGGCCGATTACAAAGCCCACTTCAGTTCTTCAGGAATTTGGACCAATTGTATGAAAGATTGCTATACTTGCCACCAATTGCCTTCCCGTTATTCCACTTCCAAGCCCTTTCCTACCCCCATGCCACCCTGATACTTTGGTTCCCAGTAACCATGCTGGGAAGATCACGCAAACCACACGGAGATGAAAAGAATTAAGCCTTGAACCATTTTACGTGATGAAAATTGTAAACAATTCTTATTCATGAAACCATTCAAAAAATTTAAGTCTTCCCTGATGGTTAATCTATTGTAAAGACAGACAGACTTCTTTTCAGGACTTACATCAAAGATTGCTAAACCTTTAACAGCCTCTTAAAACTGTCAATATAATTGTGAACTCAACCTTTTCCCAAGCAGGAATAAGTGTTTTCAGAGGAAAGTCAGCAATGGGTTTACCTTTATCAACAATCTTTGAAAAATGTCAAGAAAGAAATTCACAGAGTCTGCAGGAGCATACAACTGACAGCTTTTTCTAAGTTACAGCAGATGAACTTTTAATCAAGGCACTCTGGCAGTAGGTGTCAATTTATTCTAACTCTAACTGAAAGCTGGAGTCTATTTCTTTTCATTTCTAAAGGTCTATCATTTTAACTCACTTCACATAATGACTTTTAAACCTTTTCAACCCTTCAAGAGTGCCTCCTCCATAAAATTGTGACTTCCCACACTCTGTATGAAGGCAATTGGCACATTGGGAATGAAATCCATTTGTATTTAACACTAATTTCAATTGGTCCTGCTGAAATTGGGTTTCCTGCCTGTGTGATTCAGATCCGAACCCCTATTCCACACTGGTAAATGTGGGATCTGCCAGAAATAACCATGGTCACTACCACCATTTTTAAAGGCCTACAGAGTCAGCCTGACTTGGGGAAATTTCGTGAATAGTCTTAAACTTGCAGACAAAATATGTGACCATACCTTCAAGTATTCCTCCAGGATCAAGAAAGCAAAATACATGTTTGCATAAATGCTTTGATTCTGAAGCATTGACGAAGCAGCACTTCACAAGAAAAACTGATAATGTCTACATTTCGCATTGTTCTCGGAATGGCAATTAACTGGATCTCACCTGGGAAAATAAACACTTGTGTAGTTATTGCCTCATGTCATCCTAAATAAGCCTCATCTTTACTTGAGAAAGATTGTACTGGCAATGGAGAGGGTTCACTCAGTTGAATCCAGAGTTGAGAGAGTTGGCTTATGAGGAGAGATTGAGTAGACTGGGACCATACTCATTGGAATTCAGAAGAATGAGGGGTCTTATAGAAACATATAAAATTATGAAGGGAATGGATAAGATAGAAACAGGGGGTTGTTTCCACTGGAGGGTGAAACTAGAACTAGGCGGCATTGCCTCAAAAATAAGGGAGAGCAGATTTAGGACTGAGCTGAGAAGGAACTTCTTCACCCAAAGGGTTATGAATCTGTGGAATTCCCTGCCCAGTGAAGCAGCTGAGGCTACCTCATTGAATGTTTTTAAGGCAAAGATCAATAGATTTTTGAACAGTAAAGAAACTAAGAGTTATGATGAGCGGTGAGTAAGTGGAGCTGAGTCCACTAAAGGGATAAACCATGACCTTTATGAATGGCAGAGCAGGCTCAAGGAGCCTGATGGCCTACTCTTGCTCCTGTTTCTTGAGTTCTTATGTTCGTCCATCCTTTGGTGACTTAACCCATGTTACATGTTCAAAATTGCAAATTCACTCCAAATCCTGTGCCCGTGGGGAAATGCCTTTCTCATGTAGTAATTGATGGGATATTGAGGTAAGATTGGTAGCTCCAGCTCCATGTTTCCTGTGTTGGTGAACTTTTTGCTTACAAGGTGGCAGTACAAACTGAGAACATGTTTTAGCTGTCACTGTCTTATTATGGCACAATATATTGTGCTCTGTGGTGGATCACAAACTGTCTGATGACAGAGAAAGTCGTTGCCCGTGAATGATTCCAATTAAAGTAACACAAATCAGGAACACTTGACTGCATGAATTCACCATGTCCCAGATAATCTTCTGCACCGTGTACTGGTGAGCACGGATTCCAGCTTGTGCATGTTGAGACCTATTCACACTTCTCAGTGGGGAAGTCTGCTACAAATGAGATTTCTCCAAAGTTTCATTGTTTGTCTTCACAAACTCATTAAGCTGAAATAATTATTATCAGAGAATGCTGAACTATTAATGGAAAAGTACAGACACAACAGCAAATTTCAAACACTACCACCCAACCTAACATTTGGTACCTCAAGTGAAGGGATGTAACATTAAAAACTTGCGCTTACCTTAGTTATCCCAACTCCTTCTGGTACTCATTTTGTAATTCTTTCGTTTGCTGGTTTTTCTTGGAAAAAAAATCACTTTATGAAAATGATGTCAACTAGTAAAAAAACCCAAAAACCTATTGGTGCTGTTATAAATTAAGCAGCACATGTCAGTGGAAAATTAAATGAATTATTATCTAAGGTGCCGTAAGTCTTTATATATAAATAATATCTTTGTGAAAATGTTTTGATTATTGATTTATCAACAATGAACTGGAAGTGGTAAACTTTGCTTAATGTCTACATTTTACTTTGCTGTCAGAATGTCACCTAGAACTGGATTCTAGAATGCATATTAATTTGCAACGAATAATTGACAAACCTATTTGCCTATGTCTTGCTTTCCGTGGAAGTAAGCTTGAAGGGATTTGCAGGTCTTTATTGCATTGGTATATTTCCTTCTTTTAAATTTATTTCAGACTAATTTCTTGGTTCTTATGATTTATCAGCTCCATCATGCTCTGAGCAACATTCCATAAGGCTTTGTAATCCTTTTTTCCTCCTGTGGTGCATTTAATATCTGCCTCATTGTCTTCATTTTCTCTGATCATTTCCCTTGAGAAATTCCATCTCAGCTACAAATGTAATTCTTCTGCCTGGTAGTATCTTTGAGTATTGTGAGCAGTAAGGTACTTCATGATAAAGTTCAAGTGAACATAGACTGGTGGAAAAAGGTGCAGAGGCGGTAAAAAATACAGAATATCATTCTAAATGGGGTGAAGGGGCAGAGGGACCTGGGTTATGCGCGCACATTGTTGGAAGTGGCAGGCAGCGTGATACAGAGACAAGCACAGGAATTCCTAGAGGCTTGGTTCTCCACCAAAGAAAGTCATCAACAAAGACATAGAATTAGACGCTATATATACACTACTGTGAAGGAAAACCGGAAGTGAGGTAATCAAATCCAACGGACCCCAGATTTTAAATAACAGGCCGGAAAATACAACAGTGCTTCATCAGAGGTTGCACTGATGATGTTACCAAGCTGGGGGTAATGAAACGTCTGTGAACCAACAAACCAGCTCGGCGAGTGAACCAACTACAGCAGAGTGATAAAGCCATATGGGATCTGAGTTTTTGTAAATAGACATGTTGAACACATGAATTACAGGTCCAGCGTTAACTGGAATTTTGGGCAGAATTTTTTCCACCGGAGTGCAGCAAAAATTACATTCTACATGGAGCAGACCGAGCATCATTTTTCTCTTGAACCTTAAACTGCGACCTTATTTCCATACATCTTATTAAAGCCCAAATCACCCTCTTCATGTGCCATTTCCAATTCACTTTTCCTTCACTAAGAAACTGGGTGGTGCAAATCACTGAAAAGGAAATCAGAGCGGGTGCTTGGAGATTCAAAGTACGTACGAACTAGAAGCAGGAGTAGGCCATTCAGCCCCTCGAGCCTGCCCTGCCAAACAACCCGATCATGGCTGATCTCGACTTCGGCTCAACTTCTCTTTCCTGCCTACTCCCCATAACCCTTTGACCTATTACTAATTCAAAATCTGTCTATCTCCTCCTTAAATGGATTCAGTTTCCCGGCATCCCCTGAACCCAGGGATAGGGAATGCACAGATTCTCAATGCTTTCAGAGACGTAATTCCCCACTATCTGCTTTAAACCTGGCACTCCTTGGCCCTAAGTTGATGTGCCTATATGTGTAACAATCTCTGACGCAGTCTGTATGCAACTTATTCTTGCACACAACGTCCTCGCATGCTCTGTGACCACTGTCCATGTCAGCATCTCATCCATGCAACTCGGCATTGGGAAATAACCAGCCTCACCAATCATCATGCCTACTCTAAGGCAAACTCAGACACCACTTCAGTCTTTCAGCACATTGTTTTGGAGCTGACAGGCGCCTTCAACCTGCATGCCTCTGCCAGGCTGTGTTGCATGACTGATTGTGTGGGAAAAGCATTGCACATGCCTCAAGTAAGTAAGGAAATCTGAATGTCAATCCTTAGAGGGGTGAAAGAGGGGCTACAGTCAGTCGAAGGGTGCTTCCAGCATCAGTCAAGGGGCTCATCCACTTACAGTCACAGCATTAACTATAATCAGTCCAGCATTTGGTCGTCACAGATGCTGCCAGACCTGCTGAGTTCCTTCAGCAAATTCTGTTTTTAACTTAAGAGGAGAACCTGAAGTTACCATTTGTCAACGACACTCCAGAGCAAGCTCTGCAGGGTAATGTTTTGAAGCTGTTTCAGAGATAGTAGGAACTGCAGATGCTGGAGAATCTGAGATAACAAGGTGTGGAGCTGGATGAACACAGCAGGCCAAGCAGCATCAGAGGAGCAGGAAGGCTGACGTTTCGGGCCTAGACCCGATGAAGTCAGCCTTCCTGCTCCTCTGATGCTGCTTGGCCTGCTGTG
>JAHRHZ010000095.1:3044968-3086000 GCA_024137785.1 Ginglymostoma cirratum | reverse complement strand
CTGATTTCTGAAGAAGGGTCTAGGCCCAAAACGTCAGCCTTCCTGCTCCTCTGATGCTGCTTGGCCTGCTGTGTTCATCCAGCCCCACACCTTGTTATCTCAATGTTGTGAAGCTGTCAGATTCTCACACTAAAGTGTTAGTACATTAGGGCTTTGTTTGTAATGTGGAAGGGAGCCTTTTCTTGGGGATGGGGGAAGTTTTCATGTTGGCTTACTTGAAAATTTTGTGTTCCAATATTGTATGCTTTGAGTTTACCATGAAATTACAGACCAGAAGAGGTGAGGATGGCAGTTTTCTTCCCTAAAGGATGTTACTGAACCAGATGGGTTTTTCTGGCAATTGACAGTGGTTTCATAGTCATCATTAGATGATTTGACTCTTAATTCCAGACTTTTTAAATTTCAAATTCCACCATCTACCATGGCAGGATTAGAAATTGGGTCCCCCGAACATTCCTGGGATAATACCATTGGCCATTGTCTAATGTTACCTGCAATTAAGGGGTCTGTTTCTTGTCAGTGATGAACAATGCTTGATCATCGCCATGTCTTTGATCCTTGGGATATCAGAAGGGGCTTCTCATCTCTCACTTGTGTGTGATTTAACCAGGTTTAACAGTGAAAATTGTGCAACATTGCAAGTGGAAGTGTATTAACAAAATGACAAGGTTATTTATGTCGTGGTGCAGTCCTGAACTCTGTATCTGGGTGGGTTGGGGGAGTTGTGGTGGGGAGGTATAGGGATCCTGCTGTGTGCTGGGCCCTGTTGACTTAGAAGATTCAGGAGTTCATTCTCTAGCACCTTTGGACATGGACGGAGGGAGCAGCCCTGCTGAAAGTTTGCTGTACAGGCGCCGTCTCATTCTCCTCACTTTGATCTTCCTCAGGCTCCTGGATCACCTTTTTTAATTTCAAAAATGTACTTTATTCATAAAAATATCTTTATATACATAGATAGTCACTTAAGCTGTTCAATTCTGTACAGTAGCATATGGAGAAACAGATAAACATTGGTGTGTGACTCTATCCAACAAAACAAACCCAAGGCATTTCTTGCTTGTACAAGATTATATTTACATATATTTGAGACACTGGGGCATTTAACTTTGGCAGAAAGACCGCAGACAGTGGTCATTCCTCACTGTGCCTTGGTGGCAGCTGTCCCAAGTTTTAGTGTGTCCCACAGCACGTAACACTGGAACTTGAAACATGCCAGTCTGCCGCACTCAGTCAAGGTCAACTCCTTGCTCTGGAAGACCGACAAGTTTCAGGCAGACCAAGCGGCATCTTTCACTAAGGTGATGGTCCTCTAGGCACAATCAATATGTGTTTCAGTGTGCATCCCAGAGAACAGACCAGAGAGCTAAGAGTCCTGTGGCACAGAGTTATTTAGGACAAACCTCGACAAAAACTATTGCATCTCTCTCCAGACTTCCCTTTGCAAAGGCTCATTCCAGAAGGAGGTGCCTGACAGTCTTTATGCACCACCCCACACCCAGCAGCCACTTCCAGGGCAACGTCTGGTGGCACAGGCTGACTGGGTGTACATGAAGGGTCTCCCAGGTAGTGCCCTTCTCACCAACAGCCGAGCGATGTCCTGGTACTTGTTGGAAAGTTCTGGCGATGAAGTATTCTGCCTAATGGCTTTGACAGGGAACCACGTGGCAGGATCCACCGTGTCCTTTTCCTGCAGGGTCTCGAGGACACTACGTACTGACCACTTCCTGATGAACTTGTGGTCAAAGGTGTTTTTCTTTACAAATTCCTCCACGAAGGACAGGCGATATGCAATGGTCCGACTACTTGCAGCATTCTGCAGGCCGAGGCGCGTCCCATCCTTCGCAACCACAGGGACGGGTAGAACCTCAGTAATAGGGACGCTTGGTGTTTGAGTGCCGAAGGTCCACACACAGCTTGATGCAGCCACACACAAAGGTGGATATCAGGGTGAGGGCAGATTTGGATACATTCCTCCTCCCACTTATCCAGAGTTTTGTACATGGTGTCCCTATCGACATGGTCAAGATGAAGTGGAAGATACATTGAGGGACTTCAACGGCACATGTTTGGGGAATGAACCAGACCTGCACGACATACAACAGAGAGAGAGTGCCTTACACCTGATGAGCAGGTTTTTACCTGCAATGTAGAGGGAGTGGTGCTCCCGAAAACTCAGTTTCTGCCTCACCTTGGTGATATGCCCTTTGAAAGTTTTTTTGTGCATGCCCCAGCCTCTCCAAACCATATTCCCAGCGCCTTCACAGAATCTGTCCTGACGTGAAGGGGATAAACGATCGATCGGCCCAGTTCCCAAAGAACATGGCCTCGCTCTTTCAAAACCCATTTTGAGAGTTTATAGAATTATTCATAGACCGAATGCCTATGTGGCGTCCCACCCGCTCCCCATCTTGGGCAGGCCTTGTACAGGTGGCCTTGTTCCCCTTACATGGTAAAAGCTCTCGGACTTCTTGCAGTCCTTCGTCAGGTGGTCTTCCGCTTTGTAGTTCCTGCAGAGGGTCATTTTGCAGTCTGCTGCCACGTGCCCTGAGCTCCCACGGGTTTGGCACACTCCTGAAGGTCACGTTGAAGTCGCCCCCACTGGGGAAATCCTGCAAACAGGAAATATCCGCTGCTTGGAAGCCGCAGCAATCCGGGAGGACTCTCTTCATGAAGAAGGTCCAGTAAGCTGGCAATCCTTCCTCCACCCTCTTCACAGTCACCCCGACTATATTGCGGATTCCCTGGCCTGGAATGTGTGCATTGGCAGAGGCCATAGCTCTGATTGGCTGGTCACTGAATTGGCATTAGGCCAAACTGAGCGTAAAGATCCACCAATTGCAGCTCAACTTAACTGAAAATCCTTCAAGTTATGCTCACCATCACAATTCAGCGATGATCTTAAAATCATCCGATGATGATTAAAGTTCTCAGTTCAGACTCGACCTGGGAGAGCAGCCATCACAATCACTGTCTCTTCCCTGCCAGGAGTGAGGCCACAGTCCCTTGTACACCACTCACTATGTCATTGTTGCTGAGCATTCGCATCTGAAGTGAGGGAGTGCAGCTCTGGGAGCATATCCAGCAGCTGCTAGCTGTTCTGCTGAACCCAGTTCTCTAGCCCCAATTGCAGCATGTCTGTGGACAGGTCGGGCTATATTCATGCTGGAGCCTCACACTTATAAGAATACTGCTGCACTCCTCCATGCTTTGTTCCAGCTCTGACAAGCATGCCTGATCTTCCTGGGCCCAAGTCCACTGTGTGACCATGGCTGAGAGCAGAGACACATCTTCTACATGGACCTGAGCAGGTTCCTGGTCCCGGGAAGCCCTCCGAGTGTCAGAAAACTGGGCAGTTTCTTCCTCAGATGACAGTGGAACTCAATGAATATCACAGGGTCAGGAGTCCTTTGATGTCTCCTCACCACCATATGAAAGGTACAGCTTTTCTCCGGCCAAATCCAGAATGTGATCCTCATAGGGTGTGAGAACTGTGATGTCTACCACTCGCTCACAGTGTTGGCCCTCTCTGCCTAGTTATGGGCCACTTTTGCCTGTGATGAAACAAAGGAAGAGATTGAGTTTGATGGGAGTGGATGCAAGAGCAGAAGAGGTGGGGAGGTGTCCCCAGATAATGAGAGGGTAGTGCGGAGGGGCAGTAAGGGTTAGTTGTTTGGAAGGGCGAGCTGGATGAGAGTCCTAGTGGACGGACCTTATTTTGTAGTGTTAGTTAACACTTTCATATAGTAACCATCTTATATTACACACTTGAATTTCAAGAATTACCAGAATTACATATCTTCGTTAGAATTTCCACCGATGCTTTAAAAACTTATTTTCTCTTCTTTTGGCTTTTCAAATTATTTCCTCTCCATTGTTCCCCTTTCCTGTCATTGTCTTTACAAATAAGATGCTGGAGAACACTTAGTACTGAGGAATCTATCCCTGGCATTGACATTCATCTACTACCTAGAAGGGGAGAAAATAGGTGATGGGCAAACTATTAGCCAAATGTTAATAACAAACCCAATAGTCACACTGGCATACATTCCCTTCAAAAAAACTTACATTTACTTTGCATCTCTTACTGTGGAAAGAAAGAAATTTCGGAATGCTTCACAGAAAACTCATCTGACAAAAGTCGAGGCTGAAGCAAATAAGGATTTGGTCGCAGAGACCTACAAACTATTTATGGTCAAATGAGTATATTTATCTTTACAACAAATGCACAATTCCTCCTTAGTGCTGCAGCACAGAATGTAACAAAGATCCTTAGTCTGTTAAAAGCTGCACAAAACTGTCTATGAATGCAAACAGGCCTCTTAATATAAATACTAATTTTGACAGGAACTTCGTGACTTGATAATCATCACTGAGTATGAAAGTTACATTGTGGACTGTTTCCTTTTGAGCTGAAAAGTCAGGCTTAAATCTGATAGGCTCAGCATGAGACCGAAATGCTCTGTTCTCTTGAAATCTACCTGATGTAATGTCTACATCTATCAGCAGTAGGATCTGTAAATAGATGTACATCCTGCCTCATATTAATTGAAGGGTAGTCGACTGATAAATTGAAGCAGGTGGGCCAGCTAAATGGAGTCTGCCATGTCCAATACACATCATGTATTGTGTTTGGAGTCTAATGTTGGTGTATAACTCAGCCTTCTTCCGATCATTCTGTTGCACACTGATCCAGTGGTAATCTGTAGCATGTGAGACCATGGATAAGGTAGCATTTGATTGAAGAGGCAAGCAAATTAGAATCCAGAGTCTACATGAATTTTTTTTATGTTTGAAGCTCCATGGAAGTGGCCACTCTGTTCATGGCAGGTTTTCTGATAATTCCCTTACACCACCATGCTACCAGGAATAGACTTGAGAATCCTCTATTGTCTCCTCTCTTTGTGCTTATGACCCCTTCGCCTGTACCTGGCCAAGTTGCTGCAATCTTTCTCTTTAAAATGGTTCCACAATTTGCCTGATTTTCAAAATCAGGTGACAGAAATCATTGTCCAGCTTTCTGTACTGAACAAAAATGACTATTGACATAACTAGACATTAGTTACAGATAATCAACTATGAACAGTCAGCATGTAACATTACTATTAAAGCTCTAAACAGGTTAGAAACTTTCCTTTAGACAGGCACAGAGGCAGGGATAAAGAATATGGGTTATAAGCAGAAGGAAAAATTAGGAATATCAGTTCAATGGTTCCTGTTCACAAGGGTTGCTGGGATAATCCTTGTGCTGGTCAGAATGGTGTTTCTCAGTCATCCTTCTCTGGATTCTTCCACTAGTTTGCAAAAGGCATAGGGTGGCTGGTTCATTTACAGAAAGTCTCTGACTTACTGATTAAAAGTTACAGCTTGCAGCAACTGCTGAAGGAAATATAAATTTGTTTTGTTCAGATTTGAAGTGGCTTATTGTAGAGAACGGAAAAAGAGAGAGAGAGAGAGAGGGAGAGAGCTCCTGAAGACATCTCTCTATCTTCACAGCCCCGGCCTTTTTCACCTGACAACCAATGATATAATTGTTGGCAGGCAGAAGCCCTTTGTTATTGGAAACAAGCTGCAACTCCACAAACCAATCCATTACTAATTGCTAATCAAAGCTCCATTTGTACAGGACTATTTGGCTCCAGTTCATCTGCCAACACTGTTGTAAGCCACAGTTGTGCACGCAGTGAGCACAATGTCAGTTGTTTCCAAACAATAGAGAAATTCCCCAGCCATCCTTGGTTTCAAAAGCTTTTATTTCTTTCAGTCCACAGTTAAAAATACAGGCAAAATTAAGAGATAGGCTCTGGACACCAGGCTGCAGCACTCATCTCATTATGTGGCAATGCTATGAACACATGTGATGGTGCTCAGATAACATGGGTCTTTTGGATGCATTTATGAAATCCAACACAGGTCACCCATTGCTCCCAGGAAAGAGCCAGTCACAGAGAAGTTCAAAACAATTGTCATTTTCACAGGCTGTGAGACAGGATGGCCAATTGCTCTTGTAGCCAATAGATCCTGCTCCAGCATCGGGAACAGTTTTGTCATAATGTCCTAGGACATACAGATCTTGTAAATGCATTGTACCTCACTCACCCCCAGGAATTGGAGTGAAGGCTGAAACAATCTGGGCCTCCTGTGGACCACACGCATCCTGATAGACTGCTCATCTGATTCTGCCACTACTGCCCCCTAAGATCATGTCACTCAGACTCCTGTAAGATTCCACCTGATGTGATATGTGGCCTTGCTGTGATGGTTCAAACCATCTTGTTGCTTGTCGATGAAGGCCTGGACATTGTAACCTCAAAGGGGATGTCTTTCAAATATCTTTGCGATATCATACTGAAGCACACTGTGTACAATCCTAAAAGATCACTAGCACAACTTGGGGAATTGTAATCTCCAACAGCCATCAGTTTTCATTTAGCCAAGACAGATTGAAAAGCTGACATATTGGGTCATCATCCTGTTGTTTGATATGTACAAAGGTTTGCAGAATTTAACAACATTACAACTTGACTGGGCTCCCTGAGAATTTTATAGGTCCTTAACATTGGGCATTCACCAGGTTACTTAGCCCCCTGTGTGGCAGACTGGAAACACACTTCATTTTGGGTAAAGAAATGACAGTGGTACATAGTTGAGCAAATGCTCCTGCTGTTGACATGTTTAACATTAGATAATGGGGACCATAGGAGGGATGCTCAGGCCTGGATGCAGAATCAATGCAGAGATTATAACTGGGATCATTGTAGAGGCCATGAGATAACTTATAGGCAGGAATTAGGGAGGTGGGGTCTGAGGCAAAGATCAGGGTGGGTAAATTGTGTATATTGTAATATTGTAATATTGTAATATTGTAACCAGCAGCAGTTTTTGGGTTCAATGTGGTGTTGGGAGGAAATCGACAGCACCTCGCAGCTCCATCTTCAAGTAAATAATTTTTTTTAACCTTATTTCTGGTAGCACCTTTTCAGGATTGCTCATGAGGTAATGTGTAACCCTGGCTTCCCTGAATGTGGAAGGCCCAGCTTTGATGGGATTCAAAACAAGCCAGTGTGTTTTAGGTATGTATCCTCTATTAATTGTTGTACCAGTTGTGTGGGTTATGCACTCCCATCTCATCATGTGAATGTGCACACTGTATTGGATGCTTTGGCACTCACTTTATGGCTGACTATTGGGAGGAGATCAACAGATTTCAAGGCCGGTGTGGCTTTAAAATGAAACTACGTGCTCTTCAGTGAGTTTACGAAGTCAAAACGATTGAGAGAAGTTGTGACTATCAAGCTGGCTGTCAGTGACATCCCATCTGACCCCGCAATGAATTTCATGGCGAATTTCACTGATTCAGTGGCAGATTGTAGCTCTGAATGTTCTGGAGAACAATAGGAGATTGAAAAATTCTGTGAATAATTCAAGCCTCCTACACTGAAGGCTCTTCAGAAAGAAAAATTAGATGTGCCTATTATTACTGCGCAGTTTAAACATGTGGTAGGTTGTACAGTTATCTGAGCTGCTTTCAGATCCGTGATAGAAATGGAATTGTTTTGTGTTTTATAATTCATAGCTCAGGATGTAGAAGTCACCAGGAAGGCAAGTTTATTGCCTCCGCTTAATTACCCCTAAGGAGGGGATCCTGGGCTCCTTTATTGGATTGCTGCAGGTTCTATGATGTAGCCACACCGAAATTGATTTCAGTTCCAGGATGTCGACCTTATGACAGTGAAGGAATGGCAATATATTTCCAAGTCGGGATCGTCCAAAATACACTGAAAGGCAAAATAAAATACGGTCTACAATTCTATAGCAGGTGCAGGAGCAGAGGGACCTTGACGTATGTGTGCACAGATCATTGAAAGTGGCAGGACAAGTGGAGAGGGCAGTTAATGAAGCACTCAGTGTTCTCAGCTTTATTCATAGGGGCATAGAGTTCAAGAGCATAGGAGGTGATGTTGCACTTATACAGGACACTTGTTAGATCTCAGCTGGAGTATTGCGTACAGTGGGCACAACATTATGGGAATGATGTGAATGTATTGGACAGAGTGCAAAAGAATGGTTGCAGGAATGAGAAACTTCAGTTATAAGGATACATTGAATAAATTGGAACAGTTCTTCCTGAAGAGAAGAAGGCTGAGTGGAAATCTGATTGAGAATTTCAAGATCATGAGCCAGCTAGACAACATAGGTAAGAAGAAGCTGTAAAACTAAAAGAATGAGCAGGCATAGATTTAAAGTGAGGTGCAAACCAAGCAAGGGTGGTGTGGGAAAGAGAAAGAATAACGAGGGAATGGAATGCACTGCCTAGAAATATGATGCAGGCAGGCTTGGTTAGACAATCAAGGGGGCTTTGTATGATTATTGTACAGGGATATGGGGAAAAGGTAGGAGATTGGTATGAGAGTCATAGAGTCATAGAGATGTACAGCACGGAAACAGACCCTTCAGTCCAACCTGTCCATGCCGACCAGATATCCTAAATTAACCTAGTCCCATTTGCCAGCATTTTACCCATATCGCTCTTAACCCTTCCTATTCACATACCCATCCAGATGCCTTTGAAATGTTGTCACTCTATCAGCCTACCCCACTTCCTCTGGCAGCTCATTCCATATGCATACAACCCTCTGTGTGAAAAAGTTGCCCCTTAGGTCCCTTTTAAATCTTTCCCCCATCAACTTAACCTATGACTTTTAGTTTTGGACTCCCCTACCATGGGGAAAAGACCTTGTCTATTCACTCTATCCATGCACCTCATGATTTCATAAACTTCCATAAGGTCAACCCTCAACCTCTGATGTTCCAGGGAAAATAGTGTCAGTCTATTCAGCCTCTCCCTATTGCTCAAACTCTCCAAACCCAGCAACGTCCTCTTAAATCTTTCCTGAACTCTTTCAAGTTTTGCAGCATCACAATATGAATAGCCCTTCAGAGGTACTGAAAAGGGAAATTTTAAATTTGAATTAAATTATCAGTTTGGGGTTAATGGTAGATCCCTGCCCCTGTGGTGCCCACTGCACAAAGAAGGGCTGAAATGCATCAGTGGACACCACATGCTCAATTCCCAAGGACTACTGGCCTATGGATATAACTATGGAAGAGAGGCAGGCAGTTGAGTGTAATGGTACCCTCCATCACTCACTGTCTATACGTCTTGTTACAATCTGAGCCAGGTCCAGGAGCACACTGATGAGGAGGTTTTTCTGACCCTCTTGGCACCACATGCCCAAAGATCAGGAACATGGAGCTGAAATGCAACCAAAAAATTAAGAACATTCTTTTAGTATGTAAAATGAGGCAGCAGTCGACTGCAATTCATATTTATGTGGTCTATATACTCCTCAGGACTGTAAAAATTACAGTTAGCCTGGGCATCAGTGAACCTACTCAGCCTCCACATCCCCAATGGAAAAAGAGAAGACTCCTGTGTAGGGAATGCTCCACTGGGGTCATCTGATACCATGGCATGGCATGAGCAGCAGGGCATTTTCAGATGGACAAAGGTGATGAAGTGAGGGACTTGCAGCAGTAAGTCATACAAGAAATTCTTCCATGCTGACCATAAGGACACAGAAGGAGTTTCCTTGTTGTCTCGAAACTGTGGGGCATGGGGTCACCAAGGGAGATTTTGGGAATCGGAGAAAATGTGAAAGCCCGTCCGATCAGGGGGTCGGTTCAGACAGAAACTGATCTCAGGCATGAGTCAAGCATCATTGTATTCGTGCTTTGATGGTTTTGGCTGTACATTGAACACTAATCAATGCTTTGCCAGAAAATTATTGCGACATTCTTTCATCCAGTGCTCTCAGGAATGGGATTGTCCCTCCAGAGATTAACTTCTGTATCAGTACAGCTCCGAAGTTGCTGATTTCTTGACACAGCTTCATGACATTGTTTTGATGCTGGCCTAGGTAAGTGTGATTTAAGCCCCTAGTTATTCAAATGACTGAACCGTTGGATTTCTGCCCATTTAACCATCTAAGTTTTTGAGTTTCCAGTATTTTTAGATGAATTACTGTTATGGATTATCTTTGTTCATAATGCCAAGAAAGGTATCTCAAGCAATAAATGCGTTGTTGACTTTACATTGTTCGAATTCTCCTTTAAATGTTAGAACAAAGGCCTTCAGAGGTATTACATGATTATTTAGGTGCAGGCTCTTGATAATGTTTCAACATTTACAGGGAGACCCCAGGGATGATATTATTTGGGTATGAGTGGGCCCACGGATGTACATTGTTATTTGCAAAGTTCCTTTAGAGTGTAAAAACTATTCACAAGCTACATGTTTTCAGCAGTGCGCAGAATAAAATACTCAGATTCCAATTCTTTCTGCTAAAGGGAGCTAGAGATATCTCTGGCCAATACGTGTGGAATATATATTCTTGATCAATTGGAGAATCAAGGGGAATGGGAAAAGAGCAGTAAAGTGGACTGGAGGAATATAGGATCAGCCATGATCCTATTGAATGGAGGAGTAGGCTCAAGGAACTGAACAGCCTACTCCTGTGCCTATTTCTTATGGTTTTTTATGATCTGCAGGTACATCCAGGAAAGCCTTCAGTTGGGTGTGACTTCTCCTAGCTAGGATTCCATTAAATGGTCGCTGTTACTCCTCAATGAGAAATTGTTCTGAGCCAATACATTTGACTGATCAATGAATCCAATGGCATGATAGTCCTGCTTCCTGCATCTCCAACAGTCTCATTCCCACTTCTTAATAAATGGCTATAATTGATGCTAACCGAACAGGTACCATTAAGAATAATTTATTCATATCCTCTGCCAACAGAGAGCTTGATTTTTCAAATGTTCATACTTTGCTGTCCAGCAATATACCCTCAGCACTGCAGCTGGTGCAGTTCCATTGACCATCAAAATGTGTTTTCGAGTGCCAACCGTAAATTACCACAGGGTACCACAGAAGTGTATTTTCAGTGTTGTTTGACCAAACATGAAAAAAAACTGTTACGTTTTTGTGGGAATTGTTTACATTTCAAATGTGCTGAACAGCCAAGATAACAGGAGTATTTTGTAAAATTAATATCCTGATAGGTATCCTGAACTAAGGTAATACGTCTTCTGAAAATTAGGGAATCACGGTTAAACCTGCTGAAGACTGAGGGCTAAAGAACAATGAACCAGATCTTCTAGACTCTGGATTGTCTGAAATCAGATGTACCCTGAAAATGCACTTGGGGATTTCTGACATAATGACAACATGGTAACTCTCTGAGAAGTTTAAACTTTTGATGCAGAATTACTGAATTACTGAAATGCTGAATGGCTTCAAAACAGTCCTCGATGTTGAGTTGGAGTCGAGCATGTCAGATGGTTCTGACTTTTCTTAAAGGCTTGTGGCAAGAAAGCAGAGAAATTGAGGCCTGCTCTTACTCCTGACTGAACGTAAAACTGAGCCCCTGGCCCACCTTGCACAACCACTGAGCAGCCCACTCAGACCTCCATATTGGGAATTTACGGTGGCTAGTTTCTATCCTGCAGTTGGGAAAATGGGAATTACATTTTAATAAGATAAGGTAGGATAATAATGATTGATAATGAGCGATAATCCTCAGTTAACAGGCCTCCTGCCACTCACTAGCGAGAATACATCTTAACGTCCAGTACTTGGTTCAAAAACTCAGTTCATTGGTCTCCACGAGGAGACCTTCTCACTCCAAACTTTCTCACCACAGCCACGTCATTCAGTTCCTGACAAGATTCTCCCCATGGTGTCCAATTTGAAGGGTGAGCAGACAACCCTCCGCCATTTTTCCACCTCTATGATGCCCCCAAAAAGAAGATAGCTTTCCAATGAAAAATCCACTGAGGGAGATGAATGTAAGTTTACGCTGTTCTGTCCCACTAATAATGCACAGTGTAATTGCTGTACATTAGTCTAATCTGAAATCAGTCACAGTTGAATTGCTGCTAACGAGGGATTTCTGCAGATCGTCAAATACTGCATACTTCCCACTCCACATCAATCTGCAGTCTTCCTTCAACAATTATAATTAACCTCCACATGAAATCACAGCTTTTTAAATATCACTTTGATGCTTTGAAGTGTTGCTTCTAAGCTGTGGAAGACGTGACTGAATCTGTTACAATATAGAGATGGAATATGGACACAAGGTACAACTACCGGAGAGGGAGGTGAGCAGAAGGAACTAATTGACACTCCGAAAGAGTTAAAAAAGACAATGATTGAAAATCAAACATTTGGAGTCTTTGCCTCTCCGCAAGATTTAATGAGACAAACAGGAAGCAGATGTTAGTTAGCAATTAATTATGCTCTTTCTTTGTGAATTGCCATTAGCATTTGTAAAATAATTGCAAATTAATCTTAACTTTTCAATCAAACAGCTAAAACATTATAAGCAAAATGGTTTGAAACCCCACAATTCTGTGCCAGGTGGGAACCGCAGGCCTCTCTATGTTTTTATTGCCGAATTGGCAAAAGACTGTAAGGCATACTGAGGGTATATACTCTGGGCATACACAGGTTGAGGAGAGACAGGAAGGATTTGAGAATCGCCTTCAACACACTTCCAGGAAGTGGTCGCGCTGCAGATACATACTTAAAGCGAATAATAGTTTCTCCTGAGGATCAGCGCAAGGATTATTGCTTCTTCTGCTCTTTGTAATGACTTGGCTCTTGAAACACTGAGCAAATTCTCTAAATTTGCTGATGATACCAAACTTGGAGTGGCAAGCAGTGGGGATGATGTGAGTTGCCTGCAACATGACGTATAAACAGAGCATAATTAGGACAAAATAGACAAGAGGCAGATGGAATTCAACACAGTAATGTGCGAGGTGATGCATTTTGACAAAAAAAGATAGAAAAGAGGCACAATGGATTTATTTTTATTCCTTCACAAGATGTTGGCCATCTCATATTTCCTTGACCATGTAGTGGTGATCTGCCCTACTGAAATGCTGCAGTCTCACATTTCTGTTTGAAGGGCAATTTCAAGATTTTGATCCAACAGCAGAAAAGGAATAACGATATATTTCCAAGTCAGAACAACAAAGGGGTTGGAGACAAGCTTGAAGGTCGTGCTGTTCCCATGCATCTGCCGCCCTTGCCCTTGTGGATGGTAGAGGTCATGGGTTTGGAAGGTGCTATCAGACATGTCTTGGTAAGTTCCTGCTTGATAATAATACATACCAGTGCCTCTGTGAGTCAGCTGTAGAGCGAGTTATGGATATGGTGGGCACTTTGTCCCAAATGGTGTCCAACTTTTTGAGTGTTGTTGGAGTTGCCCTCATCCAGACAAGTGGCGTGTATCCCATCACACTGCTGAGGAATGTCTTGCAGATGGTGGTTAGGCTTTGGGGAGCCAGGACGTGAGTTAATCTCTGCGATATTCTCAACTTCTGATATTTTTGTTATGACGGTACTTACAAGGAAGGTGATGATTATTATGAGTATCAATGAATGCTTCTGTATGAGTCCAAATACCATGAGACGTTGATAATAGTTACATAAAGGTGGCATTCCAAACCTTTCCATTCTACGTACTTTTGCAATTTCAGTGTCCCACAAGTTGATGTAAAAACACGGATTTTGGTGGCGTTACTACAGATGCAAGGGTGTCAGCCAATAGCATTTCACAGCAAGCACACATAACTGTCGGTCCTCATTCACTTTGATCGAGTTAAGTGAAGATCCTGGAAGGTCTGCTTCAAGATACAAATATACCTGGGAGGATGTTCTGAAACAGGACAAAGGCATCATGATAGCTGTCTCAAAACACGCATCACTATATTTCTGTGATGCAAGAGTTAATCCAGAGATTACCATCCTGGTTGTTCTGCTATTAAAATCCCACTTTACCTCCTGGACCTCTGACTGCAGGAGCACAACCCTCCTATAGCATTGGTTCCCATATAGACAACGACTTCTGATTGCTCACCTTGGCACCTGTCAGCAATGTCCCTTGCTCTGACCCCCAAAGCAACAAACAACACACCATGTGGGAAGGCTCACGTTGGCTGTTTGAAAAACACCTCTCTATTTCCCACAGCAATAGGTCACCAATGAACACTGCATTTCTATACTTTGTTACGACCATCTGTATGAGTTCATTTGTCCCACAGAGCTGTGATGGGGTCTAGACTACATTTCCACACAATCCTCAGCCCACCCCTCCCAACAAAGTGCTTAGAATTGCTTTGAACATGCAACACTCTCAGAAGCTTCCTGCACTGCCAATACCTTCCTATCCGGCTGTACAGATACCCACTTCCATTGAGCCATTTGTGGCACAGAAAGAAGCCATTCAGTCCATTAGGTGTATGCCAGCCCAACAGAAAACAATCCAGGGCAATCTATGCAGTCTCACTCTACGTCTGGTCTCCATAATCCTGCAACTTCAAGTTCCCATGAAATTTCCTTTTAAAATTATGGATTGTTTCTGCTTCCTCCATGCTCTAGAGCAGTGAGTTCCAATTCATTACTGCAATAGTATGAAGTGGTGCCCAGATGCCAACTACAGCTGGCCTGTCATTTGCGTAGAATATTACCACCGGTCTCCCTTGTTCTGCTGGCCTAAGGGGCTGTTCGGTAGCCTGTGATGGACAATGAAGCACAAATAAATCTGAAAAGTAAAGGCATTTTTTTTAGATAACAAGATAAGGTTAATTAAATAACAATAACTTTATAGAGGTTATATTAACCCTGAGACATATCAACTCATGTTAACAGGCGGTAGAGAAGGCGCATGAGTGGCACAGCAGCTCAGTGGTTACCACTGTCGCTGCACAGTACCAGGGTAACAAGCATGGGGCTGGATGAGCACAGCAGGTCAAGCAGCATCATAGGAGCAGGAAAACTCGACGTTTCGGGCCTAAACCCTTCATCAGAAATGGGGGAGGGGAAGAGGGTTCTGAAATAAATAGGGAGAGAGGGGGAGGCGGATAGAAGATGGATAGAGGAGAGGATAGGTGGAGAGGAGGCAGACAAGTCGAAGAGGCGGGGATGGAGCCAGTAAAGGTGAGTGTAGGTAGGCGGGTAGGGAGGAGATAGGTCAGTCCAGGGAGGACGGACAGGTCAAGGGGGCGGGATGATGTTAGCAGATAGGAGATGGGAGTGTGGCTTGGGGTGAGAGGAAAAACCAGTTAGGGAGGTGGAGATGAGCTGGGCTGGTTTTGGGATGCGGTTGGGGGAGGGGAGATTTTGAAGCTTGTGAAATCCACATTGATGCCATTGGGCTGCAGGGTTCCCAGGCTGAATATGATGGTGGCACAGTACCAGGGACCCAGTTTCAATTCCACTCTCGGGCGACTGTCTGTGTGGAGTTTGCACATTCTCTCTGTGTCTGCGTGGGTTTCGTCCAGGTGCTCCAGTTTCCTCCCACAGTCAAAAGATGTGCAAGTTAGGTGGATTCGCCATGCTAAATTGCGCCATAGTGGCCAGGGATGTCTAGGCTAGGTGAGTTAGCCATGGGAAATGCAGGGTTAAAGGAATTGGGTGGATGCTTTTTGAAGGAGCATTCTGAATTGATGGACTGAACGGCCTGCTTCCACACTGTAGGGATTCTATGAGTCTACATGTGCTACCTCAGGAGACTATCCCACAGTTCAGCTGTAGCTGCCTGTCTGGACCTCCTCATGTTCCTCCCAGTGGCTGGATTAAATATCAGAATGGGTAGATCTTCATCATAGCTCAGACATCATAGATTAACTTAATTATGTCCCTTACCTTAAACAGTGCAACCACTCACTTGTTCAAAAGTTTCTTCCTCACATCTCCCCTGCGACGTTCAACCAAAGCTTTTCATTTTCAACTATCAATGAATCTGGCAAGAGTTTTTCCTTATCTAAGCCCATCATAATCTTGTACAATTCTCTCAAATCTCCTGACAATATCTTTTGCATTACAAAGGACATCTCAGCCTTTCCAAATTAGCCTTGTAACTTAAATCTCCAAATCCCTGGAAGATTTTGGTTAAATCTGCCCTGCACAATCTGTATTAACTTTATATATTGTGATGACCAAGTTGGGGCCTAGATACTGCATTATATTAGCTCAACATAACATCCCTGCTTTTAAACTTAATGCCTCTATTTATGAAGCCCAAGATTCCACATGTTTTGTTCAGCACTCTTACAATAAATCCTGTCACCTTTGAAGCTCAATGTGCATTCACCCCCTGGTCCCTGTGTTCCTGCATACAATTTAGAAATGTGCCATTATGACTGACAACAGCCCAGCTCCGAAGCAGACACAGTCCCCTGGACGGACATAGGCTCCTGGATAGATACAGGCTCCTGGACAGAGGCAGTCTCCTGCACATAGCCTGAAGCAAACTGCATGTGATTACATTTTCCAATTTTATATCATGTATTATTAATTTTACCCCCGAGGGCAGTTGGGACTCTTCTTGGCAGATGCTGAACTGATCTCACACCCTCATCTACTTCAAAGTGATGTTCAGCAGAAAGATATCCAAGACAAAAATGTCTCTACCATCTTCTGGGATCTGTCTGCAGGCAATGCTAATGTCTTCAGACACATAGAGGGTTACCAGTTCAACTTTAGACTTGCTTCAGCTGAAAAATAATTGAGTTTGCTTCCCTACCCATGTGGAATTGAGACCTTCATTTCTCGGATGCTTTGGGCTCTCAATTTCAATTGGCTCCTTATGATGAACATGATGGTACATGCAGTGATAACTATTGGGCCCATGCAAGAAGTGGGCACAGGTTCATTGGCCTAATCTCTCGCTGATTAAGATGGTCAGCTTCCAAAGCAGCCAATCAGGTACCTAGACCATCTCAGTGGGAAAGGCTAACAAAAGACCATCATTGGCTAGATTGGCCATGTCAGGTTTTTCAGGTCCTTCTTTCTTGCTTACCTCATGTCAGAATCCTGGATTATGCTACCAGGAAACTGCAGAACTACAAGGTGATGGTCTTGCTTTCAGCAAACATTCTAACCTCTTCCAGTGCTCCCTCCATCCTTTCCTCCCTCCCTCCCTCCCTCTCAATGATGTCCCATGATGGATAATGGCTCCTTCATCTCCCAATCCATCCCATGGACTCTGATCTCTGTTTGTTGAACCAATGCCTCTCCCTTTTGATGGCATTCCAAGGCTGGTGACACCTTCCTTGACTCCCTACCCTGGCCTTGCTTCCTGATTGGGTATTGGTGCATCACATTTGGGTTGATGGCTGCTTCATCCACTTTCTCTCCCTACCCAACTCTCCTGCACATTCAGGCCCTGCTTTCTGGTCTGACCTCCTCCCTTCCTTTTCTGTAAATAGGACACCAGTAAGTGTGTGATGGTCACTTATATTTCCCATGGGCCTTGTATCCTGACAAGACAGCTTCCCTTGCAATAGTGTGGGTCATGACTGAGAAAGGGTGAGAAAGTGAAAGAATCTGAAAGTGAGAAAGGAGCAGAGGGAGTAAGAGGGAGTGAGTAAGAGAAGGAAAGAGACTGGCTGAGAGAGGGAATGAGTGAGTGAGAGCAAGTGAGATGAAACACACACACACACACACACACACACATACTCTCACACACACGCACTCTCACACACACACACACTCACACACACACGCGCACACACGCGCACATACGCACACACACGCGCACACACGCGCGCGCGCGCACACACACACACACACACACACACACACCGCTTCTCCTTTTCAAAATGAGCCCGCTGAGGAGGCATTCATAGACTGAAAGACATCCGGATTCCACAGGGATCAGTTTGGAGTGTGTGTCACCAGACGTGCTCTGGAGTCTAGAATCCAGATTGTCCAGGTTCAGGATTGCTTGACCCTGCTCAGGGTCTCTATGACATCTTGGTAAACAAGGAAAATAAGCATTATGCGTCCATCAGTTTCTTGTTGTCTTCTGTTTCCAGAATGTACCGGGTCAGATAAAACACCTGAAGTGTATCACAGCAGAGTGACACATCCCCATTCCTATGGTTTAAAAGGAAGACAGGATGAATCACACACTGCACTGTGCGGGTAACATGGCAGTGATACATTGAATATTTGAATTTCCTGTTGCATCACAGTCCATCTGTCATTCATGAACCAATTTGATGTGCTGCTCCAGATATCAGCAAATGTCATTTATTTCCTTCATATTTGACAATTTACCACATAGCTTGGTGTTGTCAGAAAGTGTTATAATATCATTAGAATATAGTAATAGCCCCGCGCTATCATTTATCTACAGTTTGCACTGCAGGAGATACACAACCAATATATTTATTTCTCCACGGGGGACTTATAAACTAATACAGAGAGTGGTGGACTGATGGGACAGGATTGGCTCTTATTTCACTCTCAAACCATCTCAGAATCAGACAGAGTAAAATCAGCAGCTCATTTCTTTTCATTACTGAAGAAGGGTCTAGGCCCGAATTGTCAGCTTTCCTGCTCCTCTGATGCTGCTTGGCCTGCTGTGTTCATTCAACTCTACACCTTGTTAGCTCATTTCCTGTCAAGAGACAAGATTGAAATGACAATTTCTGCCCCTGCCTCGTGAACACCTTCCCAGTTGAAGCTCCTTCCATGTTATCACATACACTTCCTGCTTCAATCCAGCTCAAAATTGCTCCCATGCACAATTCAGTCACATTGCTTCTAACAGTGTTACAAAGGCCTACCTGAGTTTTCCATGCATGCGATAAGATGTTAATCACTCCCTATATAGCCGTAGGATCATAGCATCTCTATAGTGTGGAAGCAGACCTTTTGGCCCATCGGGTCCACACCAAACTTCCGAACAGGCCCACCCAATCTCTGTAACCCTGCATTTCCCATGGCTAACCCACCCAGCCTGCACATCCCTAAATACAATGGCCAATTTGGCATGGCCAATCCACTTAACCTGCGTATCTTTGGAGGGAAACCGGAGCACTTAGAGGAAACCCATGCAGATATGGGGACAATGTACAATCTCCATACAGACAGCTGCCTGAGGCTGGAATCAAACCTGAGTCCCTTGTGCTGTGAGGCAACAAACAGCATGCCACCCCAAATCCAGTGTAATGTTACTGGAATGGAGGGGTGTGTGGTATAGGTTCAAATCTTGCCCACATCTGAGGACCTTGAAAAAGCCATACTGTACATCAGCACCACAAATGTGCTGATATAGGAACCAAATGCTATGTATGGTCAATGCGCATAATAATTGCTGAAATAAGAAGTGTTATGAAACAAGATCGATCCTGTTCTAAGGTTGTACTTTTCTCTCTCTATACAGAGATGTTTTTAACCACCCCCAAATCACCTGCGTTTGTGATGAAATGACCAATTGACTTCCAAAGCTCTTCGGAACAGTGCAACAATATCAAAGTGAGGGAAGGGTAGGGAGAGAGAAGGAGCTAATTTAAGATGAAGTTGGAGAGATGTTCTGTAGTTATTACACATATTTTATCCACCTTTTAAGACAGTACAGATATTTTCTAGTCAACCTGCTCAGAAAAGTCATTACACACCTCTACAGCAGGTACAACTTGAACCCAGATCTCCTGGTTTTAGAGGTAGGGACACTATCACTGTAGCACAAGAGCCCTGAATGTATAGCTATCATATTTCCTAACCAACCTGTTCAGAGATGTTATTACACACCTCTGGAGCAGGTGGGACTTGACGGCCTTCAGGTCCAGAGGTAGGGACACTACCACTGCACCACAAGAAGGTCCTCTAAATCTATAGATAACCAATTTTCCTAACCAACCTGTTCAGCGATGTCATTACACACCTTTGGAGTAGGTGGGATGCGGACCCGAGTCTTGTGATCTAGAGGAAGAAAATTTGTGGTTATTTGAAAAGTCTGTCAACAATCTGGCATTGAGGTGCCTTTGAATGGGTTACGTTCAAGTAAAGTTTGTGAGACCACGTTGTGAGTGGCTGAGGGAGTTTGAAGGTTTGTGATGTTATTTACAGCACAAACATTGGCAAGGACACCAGGGATAGCTCACCTGCTTTTCTTCAAAGCAGTTGATGGAATCTGTAATTAACCTCAACCTGAAAGAACAGACAGGTGGTTAGTTTCACACCTTCTCTGAAAGGTGGCACTGTCGTTAGAGTGTCAACCCTCATTTTTATGCTCAATTTCTGGAGTGGGATTTAAACACACTTCCTTGTGAGTCAAAGACAAGGCTGCTGCCACCAGTTGGGCTGTCGTACTGATGCATACTAGTTCAGCACATGCTGATCCTGATTATATATAGACTCTAAGGTGTGCACAGTGCATGACTGCGCTGGTGGGTATTGGGTATAAGGAAAGATTAAGTGATGTTACCTCTTCATTAGCGATCTGATCTTGCTCTCAACCTTAAACAGAAATAAACAAAAACTGTGGATGCTGGAAATCAGGAGCAAAAACAGAAATAGCTGGAAAAACCCAGCAGGTCTGGCAGCGTCTGTGGAGAGAAATCAAAGCTAGCGTTTCGGGTCCAGTGACCTTTCCTCAGAACTGTTTGGAAGAAGAGTCACTGGACCCGCTGGTCAGATGGCAGTTCTTGACTATCTGAAAGGAGAAAAGCAGAGGAGGCAAGAAGGTTGCGGGGGGAGACACTCGAAGGAAAGGACACTTTCCAAGTTCACTTTATCTGTATTTTCCATGTCACGTCTCTTTACAGGATGAAGATGAGGAGCAAGCGAAGGGATTGCATTGGACAGCAATCTCACCACTGGAGATCTTGATGTTGTATGTTTTCTGCCTTTAATGTACTGTCTTCTCTTACAAAGGAGGTAGCAGAATGTCAGTGAATGTGTGCCATGTGTCTGCTATGCGTGAATAACCCTGTGCTTGAGAAATCATGCAGAGATGCACGCAGATGTTAGGAGGTGCATGTGGATAAGGACTAGTACAAAGATGTTGGGACGAGTCTTGAGTGACAGAGAGCAGTGAGTGGCACTGAGTGAGTGATGGGGTGCAATGCATTGTACAGTGTGAGGTGTGTTTGACAGATGAACTGTGTAGTTGTGTTCATGTACTGTGACCACCAGAGTAAGATCATTAAAATTCTTGGACCTGGCTACCATGTCCCGGTTAGCTGCATTCTGATCATTAATCATCCATTGTCATCTGCTCCCATTGCCTTGTGAGGTTTATTGCAAAGATTTTCTGCCTTTCAGTCCTTTAGTGAGGAAAGCTGCCAGCAACATGTTATTGGCACAGAATATTGTTTACCTTTGAAAACATGGACAAAGCCTACAGGCACCACTGCAGAAACATCAAGGAACCATCCAGAGTCACGCTAATATCATGGAGATGAGGTCAATATACAAATTCAAGATGCTGCCCACCTGGTTTTGAACTCCCTGGTGCAAAGTCACACTCACTGCCCCCAAATAGACAGAGCTATCTGCAAGAGCTTTGATCACCTTTAAAGTGTCACACAAGGAACTTTATAAAACGTCTTCTGAAAGTTGAAGTAAATTATGTCAATTGAAGATTTCTAGCCGTTGCGTATTAAATGCCTACAGCAGAAAACGGAGGAGCAAATTACTGCTGATGCTAGAATGTGTACGGAAAACAAAAAATGCTGGCGATCACAGAGGGTCAGGCAACATCCATGGAGAGAAAGCAAGCTAAACGTTTTGAGTCAAGATGACTCATCATCAGAATTGATAATGAATCTTTGCTTATTGGTTCCAAATTAGTTTCCTTCTTCTTTAGTTAAACTTTGACATACAGTGGCAAAGCTTTTCAGTCTTTTCTTTGTTCAGCGTATTAAGTTGATCAATCTTAATTTCTGGGTTTATAGTTCATCCTAATGTTGATATCCATGTAACATTCACAGTTGCCCAGTTGCCCAGTTTCACTTTTCAATGTTTATGAATCTCTAACACATTCAGAAGAGCTTTATTAGAATGCTATATAATTACAGTAAATTAATTGGAACTATTTAAATTTACAGACGCGTTGTAGTCACGTTTGAGTTTTTACACTGGAAAGCTTTGCATTTATCTGGTGACCAATAATCTTTCACATCGGCAACTCTTACCTCCTTGTAAATCTACGTCCAGTAATGACTGAAATCTTGCTGCTTTGTCTGTTGAGCTCTTCCTAACATTTACCTCCTACTCCTTTCTAAGGCAGAAGGAAAAAAAACCTGTATTTTGACTATTTAACTGTCAGTATCCCATCTCTTGATTCTAAATCTCCCTTTCAGTTTCCTCGCTTTACTGAAAGGGGCCCTATTGATGCTGTACTTTGCATGTTTTTGTCGCAGCTTTGACTTTCTATCTATTTCTTCCTCTATTGCTTAATGCGTCAAATTACCAAAGACTTTCCTACTCTGACTCACCTTTCTCAGAACTGGAATGCTTTAGCCACCTCAATTATCCCTTCCATTTGCTATTCCCGGGCTTTTAATAACTGTAACCATTGCTTTCCTTCTCTCCTTTCCATTCTTTACAAGTTTTGAGCTACTCTGCAGTACCGGTCTTCACCCTTCTCCTGCCAATATCGATGAAAATAACATAACACAAGATTTTTATGTATAATGCTACGCCACTTCCTAGTTCAACTTGACAGAGGGTAGTCAAATCTTCTTGCACTTACTTTGGAGCCCCTATTAATTTTCCTTCTTTGTGTGTGACTGATGCTTGAATGTGTTACTAATATAATAATTAATGTTAATTTTATTAATATTAACTTTTAGTCAAAATATTTCAGTCAAACAATTGTTTAATGTCAGATTTAATGTGCCAAATTTGAACTTATTAGACTTAAATTAACAGAAGACATTGAAGTTTTGCTCTAATTATGTCAATATCCCTTCTGCAGAAGCTTCTATAAACATAACTGCCTCGTATTACCTTGCCAAGGTGGTAATTTATATTGTATATGATCCTCACACTATTAGGGTCAGAGGACTATTTGGTTGAGGACTTTGTCCATTTCCTACCTTCACTGTATTTCTAAGGTAGAATTAATGTTCAGGAGATAAAACATAAAATTATAAAATTTGATATGTTTGGGGCTGTCAAATCTTTCTTGGTTGGCCAGCTGGCTCGAAGGGCCGAACAGCATCTTTCTGCTCCTATCTTCTATGTTGCTATGTTTCGATCTGGTTTATAATGATGATTGAAAACAATTAGAACACTTTGAAAGGATATTTTAAAATAATAAATTGAAGTGGCTTTATGGTTTGATATACTAAATGGGTAAGTTATTTTCTCTCTAAGGTTTTTCAGATATGAGAGACCCAAGAACTGCACTCATTTCCCCATACAGCTGTTGTAAAGGAACCTCACTGGGGCTTGGGAAAGATTTGGCTCAGTATCTAGTTTTCCCAAAGTGAATTTCAATAGGTGCTGTGCTGTCAGATTTCCAACCATTTAATGCAGCCAACATTTTACTGTACTGGCAGGAGAAAATTGATAGAGTCCCTCTACCCATCTCCGAAAACCTCTGCTGGTCAGAGGGTTCCACTTGGGTGTGAGATGGGTCACCAACATCTGGGACAATGGTTGTGAACTGCGACAAAGGGAACCAATAAATTTTTAAAATCATTTCTTTAAGACAATAAAGGTAAAAAATCATTACTTCCAGCTAGGTTTGGCGGTCTCTCAGCCTGCCATGGCAGTCTCTCAGCACGGTGGGACAGTCTCTCAGCGCAGTGGGACGGTCTCTCAGCGCAGTGGGACAGTCACTCAGCGCAGTGGGACAGTCTCTCAGCGCAGTGTGACGGTCTCTCAGCGCAGTGGAACAGTGTCTCAGCACAGTGGGACAGTCTCTCCGCGCAGTGGGACGGTCTCTCCGCGCAGTGGGGCGATCTCTCAGCGCAGTGGGACGGACTCTCAGCGCAGTGGGACAGCGTCTCAGTGCAGTGGGATAGTCTCTCGGGGCAGTGGGACAGTGTCTCAGTGCAGTGGGACAGTCTCTCAGCACAGTGGGACAGTCAGGGCAGTGGGACAGTCTCTCAGTGCATTGAAACAGTGTCTCAGCGCAGTGGGACAGTCTCTCAGCACAGTGGGGCAGTGTCTCAGTGCATTAGAACAGTCTCTCAGCGCAGTGGGACAGTCTCTCAGTGCAGTGGGATGGTCTCTCAGCGCAGTGGGACAGTGTCTCAGCGCAGTGGGGCGGTCTCTCAGCGCAGTGAGACAGTCAGCGCAGTGGGACAGTCTCTCAGCGTAGTTGGACAGTCTCTCAGCACAGTGGGACAGTCTCTCAGCGCAGTGGGACAGTCTCTCAGCGCAGTGGGGACAGTCTCTCAGCGCAGTGGGACAGTGTCTCAGCGCAGTTGGACAGTCTCTCAGCGCAGTTGGACAGTGTCTCAGCGCAGTTGGACAGTCTCTCAGCACAGTTGGACAGTCTCTCAGCACAGTGGGACAGTCTTTCAGCGCAGTGGGACAGTGTCTCAGCGCAGTGAGACAGTCAGCGCAGTGGGACAGTCTCTCAGCTCAGATGGACAGTCTCTCAGCGCAGTGGGACGGTATCTCAGCGCAGTGGGCGGTCTCTCAGCGCAGTGGGACAGTCTCTCAGTGCAGTGGGATGGTCTCTCAGTGCAGCGGGACGGTCTCTCAGCGCAGTGGAACGGTCTTTCAGCCCAGCAAGGTGGTCTCTAGCCCTGACATGGTGGTCTCTCGGCTCGACACACAGTCTCTTGGCCTGACGTGGTGGTCCCTCGGCCCGGTGTGGCGGTCTCTCGCCCTGACATGGCAATCTCTCGGCCTGACATGGCAGTCTCTCGGCCCAGTGTGGCGGTCTCTCGGCCTGACATGGCGGTCCCTCGGTCCAGTGTGGCGGTCTCTCGGCCTGACATGGCAGTCCCTCAGCCCAGTGTGGCGGTCTCTCGGCCTGACATGGCGGTCCCTCGGCCCAGTGTGGCGGTCTCTAGGCCTGACATGGCGGTCTGTCGGCCTGACATGGCGGTCCCTCAGCCCAGTGTGGCAGTCTCTCGGCCTGACATGGTGGTCCCTCAGCCCAGTGTGGCGGTCTATTAGCCTGACATGGCGGTCTCTCGGCCTGACATGGCAGTGTCTCGGCCTGACATGGCGGTCCCTCGATCCAGCGTGGCGGTCTATCGGCCTGACATGGCAGTGTCTCGGCCTGACATGGCGGTCCCTCGGTCCAGCGTGGCTGTCTCTTGGATCGACATGGCGGTCTCTAGGCGCAGTAGGGCAGTCTCTCGGTGCAGTGGGGCTGTCCCTCGGCCCAACATGGCTGTCTGTAGGCCCAGTATGGATGTGTGGCCTCAGTGATTTTTCCTGTCCTCAAGAGCCTCAAGGTGAAGCCTGGCATGGTCTGGAGTCAAGGTCCATTTGAGTACATGTAACAATAAAACTAATTCAATTAAATTCATTCAAATTCAATTCGATTGATAGTGTGTTATATGAATCATTGGTCAATGATTAAATATTTGTTAACATGACAATTATTTTTGGCATTAGCTGAAATAATAACAGCCTCAACGCTGCAAAGTGTGATCTCTGTAAATACACCTTGTTTTAATATTAGAACTTCATGGGATTTTAGCACTTTAAAACTGAGGGAGAACGAAAACTCTGGATAACAAGTCTGCAAGAGGCACAGTTGAAAGCAAGAGGTTGCTTGATTACATCTCCCTGAAGATGTCTATTCAAGTTAGTGAGACTAAATATGGTAAAATATGTTGTGTGGGGAAAAAGAAAGTCTTTCAAATGGTTTAGAGATAACAAGATGTAGAGCTGGATGAACACAGCAGGCCAAGCAGCATCCGATGATGCTGTGTTCATCCAGCTCTACACCTTGTTATCTCAGATTCTCCAGCATCTGCAGTTCCTACTGTCTCTGAAACCCTTTCAAATGGTTTGACATCTTTTGGGGTAGTTACTTATGATGGGTCAATGGGTAACTGAGCTTCATTTAAGTGGAACCAGTGATCTGCATGTCCCAGAAGGAAATTGAATCAATGTCACCCAGAACATCAGCCTGGGTTTTGGGATTACTAAACCAATGATATTATCACTACACCGCCGTCCCTCCACTTTGGGCTTTATTGTTACTAGTTTGACTTTCAGACACCTTGTATAGGTAATACTCTCAGGAATGACATGATACCAACACACATGTGGTTTATAGATGGATCAGAGGTCAACAGTCAGCGAATTGCTTTTGAATTCCTTTTGAGATGAGCAGGTCATTAGTTCTCCTTAAATAGAACTCATTTGTTAAAGTGGGGCAGTCCTCCAACCACACCTCTCAGGCTGTATTTGCCTTCCATTGGCCAAGTAGTAGGAAGTTCATCTCGGTGTGTCAGTTAGTCAGTACGTTGGACTGAATGTGAGATAGATTGCAATCATTTCCTGTGTTAACATCAAAGTAAAAGCTACAAATCTTTACCAAACTCTAAAAATTGCTTCTGTATTTAAGGAACAAATACTGTTATCGCTTTGTTTTTACCTGTTCCGGGCTTGTTTTACAGATAATTAAAAGACAGTCTGTCTACAAGTGCATATCATTAATGGTGCCTTTGTAAAAGCTAGGATAGTTGAAAGAGCTGGAGGAATTTTGGTAGTGAGTCAAACTAGTTTCTGTCCGTATGAAGTAGTCATAGAGTCCCAGAGAAAGTACAGCACAGATACAGTTGATGGGCTGGACGGTAAAGCAGAGATACGTAAGCGGAGAATCCCACCATCACTTATCACTATCCCAACATTTATGTTTGCTTCAGTTAATAGAATTGCCCCAGATTCTCAAGTGGGTCATGTAAGACAAGGTGTGATTTCATCACCCTGTACTCTTAAAGAATCACAGCTTTGAAGATGAAATTTACAATGTTGTAACCATATTTGCCACTTGTGTTCCTTCTGGGTTCCGATTCCTGTTGGGAATCCCTTGAGTCTCTCTTAGAAGTAATTAGTAGTTTATAAAATCACTTGGAAGCGGACTGATCACTAAGAAGTGGTATTTACACGACGCAGCCGGTAATGGTAAAAGGCATTCAATATCTTTTAGCATGATTTCAACACATGAAAGACCAGAAAATTTGGGAAAATCATCCATTCAATTTTAGTGTCCACAAAATAACAAGCTGGTCACAACCATTAAGTTGAACACAAGAATGTAGAAACACCAGCTGAGTTTGAAAGAGATCTATGAAAAAGTAACATTCATGAACTGTGACCAAGTGTCATTTATTGAGAGTGCAAAGGATGTCACTTTAGGAGTGTTTAATTGACAACAACAGCATCTATGCAGTTTCTACATGGCAATGTTCAGTTTCCAGACAGTGTCCAAGTTTCACACTGATCAGGTTCTGGTTGATTTTCTTATGGACAAGTCAGATCACAGACTGAAATTTATCTTGACAGATCATGTTTCGTTTTACATTGGTTAAAATTAATGGATTTCTGCTAAAACATTAGCGTGCAATAGTCTAGATTTTGCTTTGACAATAAAGCAGAGTTTATTAACAAAACAAATGAAAACAAAACAGAATAAATCAATGTACTTACCACACAAATACATTTTAAAAAGCACCTAGTAAATGTATGGTTTAATTAATCCCAAAACAGTCCTTTAAAAGTTGAAAAGAAAAATATCAGTTCATGTATCGTACCTAAGATCCACATCTGGTACAGTGCCCAAAAACACACCTTGCATAGTACCCCAAAACACCACCTGTAGGTTATCCGTACTAGAGTTCCTGTCTCTATAAGTATGTGTCTTGTGACTGTAACTCATTGACTGAAACTGCAGATAGCTTCTTCCTGAAGCTTTTCATGTAACTGAGCTTAAAAGTACTCAGCTTTTAGTAACCTCTTCAGGGTTTTACCCCAACACTTCTGGTCTTTGGATAATACTAACTCTTTACTCTAAAGTAATCTAGTTTGATGATATAACTTGTTTTTAGACTGATCTATACAAGCATCTTCATCCAAACACTTCATAGAACTGCTCAAACTCACAAGAGAGCTCTGTCTCAAAGTTAGGCTCTGTTAGGCTCAAAACAAACCTTTTCTGACCTTTCCAACACAAGGGTTTGTTTATCTTGTTCAGTTGTAAAATCATAGAATCCCTACAGTACAGGAAGAGGCCAATCAAACCATTGATTCACACCAACCTTCCAAGGACCAAACCACCCAGACCCAGCTCTTCCCCACACTATTCCCATAATGCTGCATTTACCATGGCTAACCCAACTTGCCTGCACTTCCCTGGACACGATGGGGAAATTTAGCACAGCCAATCCACCTAACCCTCACATCTTTGGACAGTGCTAGGAAACTGAAACACCCAGAAGAAACCCAAGCAGACATAAGGAGAACATGTAAACTCCACACAGACAGTCACTTAAGGGTCCTTGGTGCTGTGAGGCAGCAGTGCTAACCACTGCGCCACAGGGAAGTCCAAATTTTATCACCTCAGCAAATGCATAAGTTAAACCCATGATGTTAACATCACTTTACATTGCAAACCAACCGTCCAGCCAACTGAGCTAGACCGACCCCCAAAACAACTGACCCCAAATCATTCCGATATGCACAAAAAACAGTAAATTGAAAAGTGGGCATCAAAAGAAATCACCTTGACTACAGAAATACTTGCAAGTTAATCATTAACTGCAGGCACACATAATACCCAATTGTTGCTAACTCAAAACCAAAAACCCAATTGCACAATTAATGATAGTAAAAACATATAAACATCACACAATTTACATCATACCATATCTTAAACAAGTCATGGATTTTCTAAATATACTCTTAAGGAAAATGATTCAATTACTGAAGAATGTGAAGAATCAGAATTAACGCAGACTTTAATATTAAAAATTTAAATAACGAATACATGACTTGAACTGTTGCCAAAAGCAAAATGATAACACAACTTTGCACCTAGTTTTGCAGCTGGTTGTTCAGGAACAAGAACCTTGAGAGAAGTTGTTAAATACAAACATATAGACATTAATTTAATCTGTCATGAACTCACTGTCACAGAACAGAAGAAAAAGAAATAAAGGTGCTTTCCAAAGGGCTGTTTCTCAAAAGGAGACAGAACCCAGATCAGCATCTTAGACACAAACATAAGGTTGAGTTCATGGAATCATATAATCTCTACAGTGCAGAAAAAGGTCATTCAGCCCAGTGAGTTTAACCAACCCTTCGAAGGGTATCCCTCCCAGACCTAGCCCCCCGACCTAATTCCGATAATCCCACATTTGCCATGCCTAATGTCCTGGGCATCCGTGGACACTATGGGGCAATTTTGCATGGCAATTCCATCTAACCTGCACATTCCTCTTAATTTCTCTTAAAGCTGAAACAAGGTCAAAAAACTATGACTTACACATGAATTGTGAATATGATCTTCATTTAATATTTGCTTGTCTATCCTGAACTCATTTTGAGTTCTTCTGCTTAATTCACGCGTATTTCTTAGTGATTTATTAATGAACATTTATTCCTAAGTATATTTGTGACTGTACATAGAACAAAGAACTAATGTACAATGAACCAATTTAATATTCAATACTGTATAATATTATAACTATTACCATAATATCATCCAGAATTAATGCTTACAATAAAATATTACTAGATCAACTTTACAAAAGTTGAACATTCACACTTACTGCTTCAAAACCACAAACAAAAGAATCTCCCTAGAATTCTTAAATTCTTCCATGTTTTGCAATGGAATAACATGAGGGATTTGCCTCTGATACATCACAGATATATCTTTGATAGTCTGAATACTCCTGCAAGTGTGAATAGTTTATTTCAAAGCCACATTCACAGATGGTAGCATTTAGAAAATTCCTGTAATGATTTAAAATCACAGTAATTTGGACATTTAGACTAACGACATGTTTGACTGAATACATTTACCTCACCGTCTACATTTACCTGACTGGAGATACAAATAGAACGATAGCAGGGTGACAGCAGGCTGGCCATTTGATGATGAAAACCTCTTGGTTAGCTTCCTGAATTATGTAGCAAACACTATCCTGCAATCCCTGCAAAACCCCGCTCAAAAGGAAATGAATCTACTTGGAAAATGTGGATGCCATCAACCTCATTCTGAGAAGTGAAAGAAATATTTGGCTACAAGGGCCAAGTCTCATGTGTATCATACTCTGCAAGAGTGCAGTGTAAAGCAGGTTGTAGACCATAAAAGTGGCAGCTAATACACACTTGTTTGTGATTGAGATGTAGCACAGTGTTGTGAAAAGGACAATGAGTGAGCAGAGTTAGAGCTACCAGTGCTAGGCGCAGCATGGATTTAGTAGGTTCTAATTGAGGTCCCTGCTTTCTGTTACGACTTTATGCTTTTCTTCGATCATTTCCTGTTACTGCTGTTTATTTATTGAGCATACAAGTTAAAAGAAAGATCGTCTCCCATTGTAAGTATATATATTAGTTGCAATTCTTGTAAGTTATTTTTCAAACTTTCTATTATTCTTGGAAACACTAAAAGGCCACGTAGCCATTGGCAAAGGTTAAACAAGTATTAATGGACTGTAGACCCAGATTAGTGCACGTATTGAGAAAATCTTCTGACTATTCAAGGATATCTCCAAACACTCAGCTGTCTCAAACTGAGAACTCATGTATACTTCCCTTAAGCAGTTGTCTTTCTTCGAGCATTTGTCAGTCTCTGAGTAATTGTTTTCTTTACCCTCCATCGTCCTCACCATTGTTTATCGGCTTTGAATCGTACATTCATGAATATCATTGTTCCTAATGAGGGTGTTTTGAGTCCACCGGCCCTCTGAGATAATCAAACTGCTTCAGAACCCTACGATCAAGTTCATTATTTGCTTCCCAGCTGTGCCTATTGCTGCCGACTTTTTGAATAATGAAACAGTTGATTTCAAACGCAGGAAGCTGCCTGGGGGACATTTTGCAAGGGAATTGGTTTAATATCAGAAACAGTTGTTAACCTCAGGGCTTGCACCATCACAGGTTGCCCTGTGCAGCTGTTTAACTGTCTGACACCAAGACTCCTTTAACTCGTTTCCCTTCATTACCATTAGGCCATAAGTAAAAAGCAGCAGGTTCAAGGTCACTTGAGTTTGCACCACTCAAGAACATAGAACATAAGAACCAGGAGCAGGAGTAGGCCTTCCGGCCCTTCGAGCCTGCTCCGCCATTCAATAAGGTCACGGCTGATCTTTTCGTGGACTCAGATCCACTTACCCGCGCTCTCACCGTATCCCTTAATTCCTTTATTGTTCAAAAAAAATCCACCTTAGCTTTAAAAACATTTACTGAAGTAGCGTCAACTACTTCACTTGGCAAAGAATTCCATAGATTAACAACTCTCTGGGTGAAGAAGTTCCTTCTCAATTCAGTCCTAAATCTGCTCCCTCTAATCTTGAGGCTATGCCCTCTTGTCCTTGCTTCACCTGCCAGTGGAAACATCCTCTCTACTGCTATCTTATCTATTCCCTTCATAATTTTATATGTTTCTATAAGATGCCCCCTCAATCTTCTGAATTCCAATGAATATAATCCCAATCTACTCAGTCTCTCCTCATAAGCCAACCCCCTCAACTCCGGAATCAACCTAGTTAACCTCCTCTGCACGCCCTCCAGTGCCAGTACATCCTTTCTCAAGTAAGGAGACCAAAACTGCACACAGTATTCCAGGTGTGGCCTCACCAGCACCTTGTACAGCTGCAACATAACCTGTCTGCTTTTAAACTCAATCCCTTTAGCAATGAAGGACAAAATTCCATTTGCCTTCCTAATTACTTGTTGTACCTGCAGACCAACCTTCTGTGATTCATGCACAAGGACACCCAGGTCCCTCTGCATAACAGCATGCTGCAACTTTGTACCATTCAAGTAATAATCCTTTTTACTATTACTCCTACCAAAATGTACGACCTCACATTTATAAGACATTCAATATGACAATGGCTAAGCTGCTGCCTCCACCACACTTTGCTTGTTATTTTGAGAGACAAAATAAAATATCTCTTAGCCTCAAATGTATTTAATGATGGAGTGTTCAGATTCATACAATCATAGAGTGATAGAGCTGTATAGCATGGAAACAGACCATTCAGTCCAACACATTCATGCCAACCAGATATCCTAAATTAATCTAGTCCCATTTGCTGGTATTTGGCCCATATTCCTCTAAACCCTTCCTATTCATATACCCATCCAGATGCCTTTTAAATGTTGTCATTGTACCAGCCTCCACCATTTCCTTCAGCAGCTCATTCCATACGTACACCACACTCTAAAGGTTGCTCCTTAGGTCCCTTTTAAATCTTCCCTCTCTCACCTTTAAACTATGGCCTCTGGTTTTGGACTCCGCTACCCTAGGGAAAAGACCTTGGCTATTCATCCTATCTATGCCCCTCGTGATTTTATAAACCTCTATAAAGTTCCTCCTCAGCCTCCAACACTCCAGGGAAAATAGCCCTAGCCTATCCAGTCTCTCCCTATACCTCAAACCTTCCAACCCTGGCAACATCCATTTCTGAACCCTTTTAAGTTTCACAACATCCTTCCTCTAGCAGGGAGACCAGAATTGCATGCAGTATTCCAAAAGTGGCCTAACCAATGTCCCTGTACAGCCACAACATGACCTCCCAACTCCTATACTCAATGCACTGACCAATAAAGGCAAGTGTACCAAACACATTCTTAACTATCCTATCTACCTGCAACTCTACTTTCAAGGAACTATGAACCTACACTCCAAGGTCTCCGTGTTTAGCAACACTCCCCAGGACCTTACCATTAACTGCATAAGTCCTGCCCTGATTTGCCTTTCCACAATGCTGTACCTCGCATTTATCTAAATTAAGTTCCATATGCCACTGTTCACTCAGCCAATTAGCCCATCTGATCAAGATCCCATTGTACTCTGAGGTAACCTTCTTGGCTGCCCACTGTGCCATCAGTTCATTAAATAATTCCAAATACTTTTAACACTTTACATGAAGGAATTTCTGCTTTGTCTCCTAAATGACTGACCCCTTATTCTGGAAATATGCATCCAGATCTGGACAGTCTAGTGAACATAAACAGGGAATATAGATCCAATTTACAAACATTGAATACCACTTGCATTCCATGAACCAGTTTAGCAAATCCTCACTGCATCTTAATGGATGCAATTATATCCTTTCTTATAAATGGAGACTAATGTTGCATAGGTAATCTCGGCATATTCACTAAAGCCCTGTATAATTGTAGCAAGGTGTCATTATGAATGTAGTGCAATATCACATTAATAAACAAAGCCGTGGTGAGTAAAAACTGAAAGAACTGCAGATGCTGTAAATCAGGAACAAAAACAGAAGTTGTTGGATAAGCTCAGCTGGTCTGGCAGCATTTATGAAGAGAAATCAGAGTTAATGTTTCGGGTCAAGTGACCCTTCCTTAGAACTGGGGAAAGGACGTTGGACCTGAAATGTGAACTGATTTTTCTCTTCACTGCCAAAGCTGTAGTTAGTTCTGTCAGTGGCTCACTAGTAAACTGAGTAATTTGAACCGAGAAAGACCCATGTTCTATAATTATGCTGAGGTCACAATACATCACTACACTAAAGAAAGGCAACCATTAGAACATTCCTCCAATTTCCCATTGGGATAAGCAATTCATCTACTGAATTTCATAAAAGTTTGCAGCCATCACATACTTATATTTTCACCCCCAACATTACACGACTCCATTTCTGCTTTTCGTCCCCAAAACTCCTGACAGAAGCAAAAAGTAATACCAATTCAGGAATCTCTCGTCAAAGTTCTTCCTGAGTGATCTGACGAGTTCTGGAGGTGTTAAAGATAGTAATTATCTAATATAATATGCCATCCATATGTAGTAAGACTCTACTTTATGCCAGTAGCAATCTATTCCCTCCTTGCAGATATCTAAAAGATCTTCCTTTGCTCCTGCTTCTATCATTGTCATCAGAAAACAAAGGGCTAAATCTGGTGTTACTTTAGCTAAATACAAGTTGCGTTGAGATTTTTGAGGGTTTCTTACCACAAGGTCCAGCCAGGCTCTTTGCATATCTTGCCAAAAGTGCCTCATGAACTGCTTAGCCCTGATCATTGTGTTTCCAGCTCCCAAACTGATCATACATGATTCTCCCAACTGTTAGTGTTGGTCCTACAGGACTGACAGTTGCCCACCGCCCAGACTATAGTCAACAGATTCCCCTAACCGTGAGCTTCCCAGGCTGATGCTTGATCGTGGCCAAGCCCCTGGACTGTGTGCATGGACTCTGCAACCGGTTGACAAAACTAGGACCCTCTGACTGACAGTGAACCACCATTGACTAAACTGAGGATCAGCAGTGCCCCTCCCCCCACCCCATCAACACCAATCCCCACCTCAGTTTCAGACATGGTCATTTAGTTGAAAAAAAAATGCAGTGTGCTTGCTGTGCAGGCAGATGACACATACCATCGGGGTTAAACTGACATATCACTATGCTGTGCAGCAAGATGTTCCCTCCCTCCCTCCTTCCACCCCCATCCCAGACAGATTTCTACTGAAAAGTAACCTGACTGTGTGTCTGCACAATAAGGTGTTGCTGACAGCTGACAGCTCTGACTGAATCATCAAAGCATGCTGTGAATACGCAGCTAGGCGCTAAGAGAGTGGGTTGCCTGCCCTGACTGTCCGTGTTGCAGTCTTTCCTGCCTAGTTTCCTACTGTGTAATTCTGTGCTTCCTAAGTGGCCTGCACATGGATCAGAGAGGTGCCACGGTGGGTGCGATGGGTTGGCAGAGGACAAAGGATGCAAGTGGCTAGTGCCCCTTGATGCTGTTGGGTGCTGAGCATCATTGAGACCCCTCACAGCCAGTAGCGAGGCGAAGTCACCAGATACCCACACTGACATCCATATTGAGAATTCTCATCATTTTGCTTATTAAATGTGTCTGTAAGGTGGGAAGCTGAATATTAATAAAGTTAATGTTGTGGTGTTATTGAGATGTTTAATAACCAAAGATCCCCTATGATTGGAGACTAGCTGCTGCCTAATTGGAAATTAGCCTCACCATTCGGCAATGTCATAAAAGATGGAGCAAGATGTTCCCAGCACTGAGACAGGCCTCACTGGAGTTCTCATCTAATTCTGCCACAAATCCCAAATCATTCGGACCCCTTTAAGATTCTCCCCAGAAAATTCAGTCTCCCACCGAAAAAGCCTTCCTTGGGTGAACATTAAACAAAGAGGAAAGCTGGCTGACAGGAATATTTCTTATCCCCACAGCATTCCAGCACTTAATGTTGAGACTCATACGGGATGGCATGAGTCAATTTCTGTGATTGAGAAGAGGAAAAAAGTTGAAGGATGCAAAAAAGCAGATAAGATGATGGCTGTTTGGGGAATGGGAAAATGCATTCATGCTGGAAAGGGTGCTCTTCTATATCGAGTTAAGACCTGTTATTGAATCAAGGAGCTACCAGCTTTACTGTGACCAACACCCTTTGTTTTCAACCTCTGAATATTTGCTACCAGCACAACTGTTTGAAATGGGAACACGTTCCTTTCTGCAGTACATTTATTTGATGAACCCATCAATCAATGTGACAGGCACATGCATTCTCCAAAATTACAAATTATTTTGAACAAAACACACATCCTGCATATCTCTTGGATGTATTATGCAACATGATAATTAGATCTCATTTACACATTCAAGTTTGGTCATGACAGAATTTTTCAAAGTAACCCAAAAACACACTAATGAGAATATATAGAGTGATAGCCAGATCATAAAGAACTGAATTACTCCAGTATTTTATTAACCATGCACATTCCAAAGAGTGGAAATTTAGATAAATAGTGGTGATAGCTGAAGAGATTTGCAGATGTTAGTCAAGCTGAACTCATGAATAAGCATTATATTGAACTGTTGAACTGTCACCTTACTCGTTTGATATTCTATGCTGGATGAGTAGAAATTTCCTCTCAGTAAATATTAGGAAGATCAAAACTTTGGTTCTATCAGAAACACAACCCTTTAGCAACTGACTCCATCCCACTATGAACAGTGGCTAAGGTTAAACCAAACCATTCCAAACCTTGGCATTCCACATGATTCTCGGATGTCCTCCTGTCAGCATAGTTACTATATCTCCAGAACCGTTGAATTCTATTGCCATAGCATTGCCAGCCTGTTCAGTTCAGCTGCTGTTCAGCCATGTGTTTGTTACCTCTAGGTCTGATTATTCTAATGCTTTCCTGGTTGGTGTTCTGTTTTCCAACATTTATAAATTTCTGTTCATCCAGATTTCTGTTCATCCAGAACTCTGTTGCTTGTCCTCAGTCCAATTTACCCATCAAACCCGTGGGCCCACATTGGCTCCTTGTCTGGGAATGTGCTGTTTTAAAATTCTCATTCTTGTTTTTCAAACATCTCCCCAGTTGTGGCTCTCCCCATCTCTCTAATCTGCTCCAACCTGCAAAGATCTTTGCACTTGTCCAATTGTGGCCTCAGCTATTGCCTCCTTAAACCTGTCCATCTCTCCACCTTTCCATCCTCCTTTAAATCTAGCCCCTTGACCAAGATTTGGATCAACTGTTCCAACATCCCCTTAATGTGGCCCAGCATCAAGGTCTGTGTGATGAACCTCCTGTGAAGTACCTTTGAAAGTTTTACAACATTCAAGTCACTATATAAATGCAAATTAAGAATATTGTATCCTGGTAAATAATCTCACTATGGAGAAAAAGAGTTTATAGGGTTGAAGATGGGAGTGCAGTGTTTTCAAGCAATTTTTCAATCATAATATCTGTTCTGGCAGCTACAGGAAGATACAAAAGTAGAGACTTAGACAAGAAATGGAAACCAGAGTCTTCCAGCAGGAAAGCTTTGCCATAAATTAGGAAATTGCGAGCTCTTTCCCACCACTGAACACAATGGATTGAAAATCTCAGCCACCAGTCATGACTCTATGGCACTTACACATGCCCCGAAAACCTGTCGTAACAAGGCAAAGTTGCCATATTGAGGTAATCCACTGAGGATTATTATACTATATTAATGACATGAAGATCAACAAATTGAAAGCAGATCACACAGACTGTCTGCATTGCAACAAAGAAGCCACAGCAGACCTAAAAGAGTTTTCTGACCTAAGTGCATGATTACCAAGCTACTTGAGGAGGAAGGTATCATCTCCTCAGATGGTAACCACAACAAAACAGTCCTCTTTCCAAAACAAGAAGGGCAGGATAGGTATTATAAAACTTGATACGTATTGCCTTTTTCAGTTCAGTTTTGAAGGAAGGTTGTTAACACAAATAAACTTTGTTATATCCTTCTCCATCTGCTATAGCGAAGCATACAAATTGATAAATGTCTTACTGTTGTCTACAGTAAACTTCCTGCATTTCAGTGCTTCTGTGCAGACTCAATTTATTTTCTGTATCCAACAGGTTAGTCCTTATAGTGTTGGATATATATCTCAGCTGACAAGACTGTAATATAATTTCAGTAATAGGAGTTATGGGAACTTTGTAAAGCAATTCAGCAGAAGGTTTGGGGTAAATGCCAATAATGTAATTACTTATTTCCCATGATACCTCAGCCATAGTAGAAGAAGGTGGAATGAGAACAGAACAGTCTGAAAGAGTTCTGATACATCTCATTATATTTGTTCACAAACACAGACAGAAGTTGCTGGAAAAGCTCCACAGGTTTGGCAGCACCTATGGAAGAAATCAGAGTTAGTGTTTTGAGTTGAGTGACCCTTCCTCAGAACTTCCTCAATATATTTGTTTTTTTGAGGTTTCTATAAGCTGGTTATACTGTTAGAGGTCACGCTTTATCACAGGTAGATCAGATTTATCCTTTTGTCTTTTGCAGAGTTCAGTTGTACACAAGCCTCGAATCAAACCTGGAGTTTTCCTGAATGTATAGTACCATTGCACAGCAAGGTAGTTAATAACCTTACTGCTATACCTGCAGTAATGTCTGTCTCAAACTGACAGGAAGACTATCTCCCTACCTCATCCACCTACCTGTTAAATGCAAAACTTATTGGATGGATTATCAAGTTTGCAAAATTGGGGCTTTGTAAGTGGCTTGGCTCTGCTGAAGTGACAAGAGTTGTGTCATCCTGGAACACAAGGGAAAGAAAGAGGAGAGTTTTGTTCTTGCACATGGAAGTGAATATGAATGTTTAGAAAAATGTTACTTTCTTAAATTTCCATTGTTTAGTGGTATCATTTAAACTTGTCTGGTTAAAACAATTTGTGTCCACGTCATTTTTGGTTGCTGGTGGCAACATCGCCTTCTCAGTGGCTTGTCGATAAAAGGGATGATATAAATCAGCAGAGACCAAGGTGATGGATGTGCAATAGATAGGTGGTTAGTTACTACCTTCTTCCTTCAGTGGAATTGGGTGGAGATGGATACAATGACTATTTAATGTGTTAGTTATATCAGTTCATGATAATGACTAAAGGTGAAATCTTATAGGGATCTGAGAAATGTGAGCTATGGTGACAATTCTGACGGAATCAAATGAGAAATCCATTTTGGCATTGGAAGCATCTCATAGAGTTATAACACATGGAAACAGAACATTTGGTCCAACTCATCCATGCCTACCAATTTTCCCAAAACTAAACTAGTCCCACTGCCTGCCTTTGGCCCATACCCCTCCAAACCTTTCCTATCATGTGCCTGTCCAAACACCTTTTAAATGTTGTAACATCTGCCATTTCCTCTGGCAGTCCATATCTACCACCCTCTGTGTAAAAAAGTTGCCCCTCAGGTCCCTTTTCAATCTCTCCCCTCTCACCTTAAACCTATGTCTTCTAATCTTGAATTCCTCAATCCTAAGGAAAAGACCTTTGCTATTCACCTTATCTATGCCTCTCATAATTTTATAAACCTCTATAAGATCACTCCTCAGCCTCCTATGCTCCAGAGAAAAATGTCAGAGACTATCCAGCCTCTCCCTATAACTCAGGCTCTCCAATCCCAGTAACATCTTTATAAATCTTTTCTGCACTCCTTCCAACTTAATAATAGTCTTCCTATAGCAGGACAACCAGTGGTGTATGCAGTATGTCAAAGTGGCCTCGCCAACGTCCTGTACAACCTCAACATGGCATCCCAACTCCTATATTCAATGTTCTGACCAACAAGGCCAAGCATGCCATATACCCGCTTCCACCACCCTTCTCAGAGCAAGGTGGGATTTGAACTCAGGTCTCCTGGTTCAGTGGTAGAAAGGACACTAATTAGTTGCACCTTTTATGTTTTTGACAAGAGGTGCAATAGGTTTGTTGCTAGGCAGTAATGAGTTCCCAATTAAAGCACGTTATTGCTTATGAATTACTTGGCAACAGCTCAACACATTGCATTATTAATCTCTTTCCTATCATGATAAACCTACCACTTCCAAGAATAGATTGCAGTCAGTCCTGTGGCTCCATAGTAGTCCATCAGAGGTAGGGATAACGTGGTCGGGGAGATGTGTGCCCACCTGTTAGGGACCTCTCATCCTGGGCTTATCAGTTAGCTCACACAAGGGGGTGGTCCATGGTCAGTCCATCGGATGCTGCCACAAAAACTAAGGGGAAAGGAGTCTAAGGATGGGTTTCAAGGGGCTTACTGCCACAGAAACATTGACAAGTTATTCTTCACGAGAAGGGGCTGCGGGATGATGAGAAGGGGAATGACAATTGTTAGGATGTCCACTGTATTGGTAAGGGATGTTATAGTAGAGCATGGGTGGAAAGGGCATCCTAGGGAGTTCATTCACAGTCAAGAGCATGGTGGATTCAGGACGGTGTTGAGGCATCCATGGCCATGCTTGGTATGGTCACCTCACGTCCGGGGGCTGGGAGGATGTTTACTCTTAAAGATCCTTAAGTAAGCCTGCAGATCCAAAGAGCTCAGGCAGCTTGCACTATTATGGTTTGGCAGCTTTGTGAAAACATGCCGCACACCTACATTAACCATTTATTCTGATTGTAAATGAAATGAAGGAATCGAATATGCATGCTGCACCTTTTGGAAGCCAGTCAGAGATGGGGATGCACCATTAACTTTAAACACATGTAACAACATTGCAGCAGAGTAGTGACTTAAATATTCAAACCGCTAAATTGTCTGTCTGGAGGGGGTCATGTGCAAACTGCAGAACGTGTCCAAGTTAAGGTCAAAAATTGGCACACGAGTTGAGATTTCATTGATTTTAACTGATTCTAATCCACACCTAAACTCACGCATTCCTCAATGTCAAAACAGTCCCACAGCTTCAGGAAATCAGGGAAAGAAGGACATAATTAACAGATGCTGCAATTAGTCTGCAGCTCTGTGCGATATTGGGCTGTTTATGACTTCCTCCGTTACCAGGCATGGGAACATAAACCATGCAATAAAAAAAATTAAGCATTCAGGAGAGATAGTAACTAATTCTTTCTGCTGTCAGAATAACTGCTGTGGTGTTATTACAGATTTCTGGGTGCATCGTAAAACAAATGAGCTGCTCTCAGCATTTGGCTGTCTCAAAATTTCTTTGAAACAGCTTTTCAATATCAGTGATTTTCCCGTTCCGAAGCAGGCTATAGAGGGCTGAGGCAGCTCCCATTTGAGAAATGTAACTGATGGACACGATATCAAGCATGTTGCTAACCACAATGTCAACCCTATAAAATTAGGGCAGGCCTCAGAGAAACAAGTTGGACATGCGAAGGATGTGCTGAACTAAGAATAGAATACCAAAAGCATTTAAGATGCAGGCAGACAGTAAAGACCCCAAAGATTTAACAGAAAAACACCTGGAAACAGAAAATATAATAATGATGAGCCCCTACGGATTTCTAAGGGGAAAATAAATCCCCATGAATTTTCTGGAATGTTTTGAAGAAGTAACAGAAAGAACGAAGGGAATTGCCGTGGATGTATAATACTGAGACTGCCAATAATTTGGCTGAAATGTTTTCCAATCAAAAGAAATCAAAATATCTCAGTGAATGCTTGGGCAGATATATAATGACAACTTCACACCTCCAGCAATGAGGGGAGTGAGTGGGTCAGTGCTGAGATTTGGGGTGTCAGTGGGTCAGTGCTGAGATTTGGGGAGTCAGTGGGTCAGTGCTG
>JAHRHZ010000095.1:3005948-3030494 GCA_024137785.1 Ginglymostoma cirratum | reverse complement strand
AGCCCCAATCATTGACCCTGATCCAGTTACAGCCCTAATCATTGACCTTGATCCAGTTACAGCCCCAGATCATTGACCCCGGTCCAGTTACAGCCCCAGATCATTGATCCTGATCCAGTTACAGCCCCAATCATTGACCCCGATCCAATTACAGCCCCAATCATTGATCCCAATCCAGTTACAGACCAAATCACTCATCCCGATCCAGTTATAGCTCCAGTCACTGGTCCCAATCCTGATCACAGGCAAATCCCAGTCTTTGATCCTGATCCAGTTACAGCCCCACTCCCTCACACCCCCTCCTGGCTATAATAATCAAAACAGAATCCCCCTTGTCCTCACGTATTACCCCACCAACCTCCGGATCCAACGCATCATCCTCCGACAGTTCTGCCATCTGCAATCCGACCCTACCACCAAAGACATTTTTCCCTCCCCACCCTTATCTGCTTTCTGGAGGGACCACTCTCTCCGTGACTCCCTTGTCCACTCCACATTCCCCTCTGGCCCCACCACACCCGGCATATTTCCCTGCAACCACAGGAAGTGCTACACCTGCCCCTACACCTCCTCCCTCACCCCCATCCCAGGCCCCAAGAATACTTTCCACATCAGGCAGATGTTCACCTGCACATCTGCCAATGTGATATACTGCATCCGCTGTACCCGTTGTGGCTTCCTCTACATCGGGGAAACCAAGCAGAGGCTTGGGGACAGCTTTGCAGAACACCTACGCTCGGTTCGCAATAAACAACTGCACCTCCCAGTCGCGAACCATTTCAACTCCCTCTCCCATTCCTCAGACGACATGTCCATCCTGGGCCTCCTGCAGTGCCACAACGATGCTACCCGAAGGTTGCAGGAACAGCAACTCATTTTCCCCTTGGGAACCCTGCAGCCCAATAGTATCAATGTGGACTTCACAAGCTTCAAAATCTCCCCTCCCCCTACCGCATCCCAAAAACAGCCCAGCTCATCCCCGCCTCCCTAACCTGTCCTTCCTCTCACCTATCCCCTCCTCCTACCTCAAGCCCCACCCCCATCTCCTACCTACTAACCTCATCCCGCCCTTTTGACCTGTCCGTCCTCCCTGGACTGACCTATCTCCTCCCTACCTCCCCTCCTACACTCACCTTTACTGGCTCCATCCCCGCCTCTTTGACCTGTCTGTCTCCTCTCCACCTATCTTCTCCTCTATCCATCTTCTATCTGCCTCCCCCTCTCTCCCTATTTATTTCAGAACCCCCTTCCCCTCCCCCATTTCTGAAGAAGGCTCTAGGCCCAAAACATCAGCCTTCCTGCTCCTCTGAAGCTGCTTGGCCTGCTGTGTTCATCCAGCTCCACACCTTGTTATCTCAGATTCTCCAGCATCTGCAGTTCCTACTATCTCTGTAAGTGTATGTCTCCAGATTTGTCTGAGAACTATCCTGGGACTGCAAAATGATTTGGTTTTAAAATACTCCAGCAAAATTCTGTATGACAACATCCACCATGAACTGGTACATGTGGTGTTGATATGTCCGCAACTCAGCTGCCAAAAAGGTGTCCTCCCACCCCCCAACTTTGTAGATGACTGGGATGGAAAATAAGAATTGATACAGGTGAAGCCAGACCCAAAACACCAGCCAGCAGTAAAAGAGATATAATTAATGATTTGGCCACAGCCCACAGTCAATATCCTCAGTTTGGCTAATTTGGACAATAAACTCAGAATCTTAACCCAATGAGTTAAACAGGCCTTGAATAAAATCAATTAAGACAATCAAGAAAGCTGCTGGAGAGGAAATAAGGGGGAATCAGGCTAGACAGCACTTGGTAATAGTGCTAGAAGGACATGCCAGGCCCATAAATGAAATAATCCAGGGAAAAGTAGATGACGACAGCAAGCAGTGGAACTAAAACCCTGTGTGGTATTGATGGGCAGTGGATGACAGAACAGTTGAGGGAGAACTTTGAGCAGACTAGCCAAGCCCAGGACCTATCTTGGATCAGTGACACAGCTAAACGAATGCTTCTTCCACAGAAAGAGACACCCGAATTTTTTCAATTGCTAGTTACGACAATGAACCAAGGCCTGGCTTACCGATAAATGGAAGAGAACCCCAGATAAAGCCTTAGGCATTTTACTAGGGATCATAAAATTAATGACAAACAACAAGTTTGAGATTGAAAATATTGGCATTATCCAAGAGAATGTGATGGCACCCTACCATACACTTAATAAAGGGGGAAGGCTTGTTGGTACCACTCTGGATAAATGTCAGTGCTCACCCGAACTAAAGACCCACTCCCCGCCATGGACAGGACCAATGTCATCTACAAGATCCCCTGCAGGGACTGCGAGAAACGCTACATCGGACAAACAGGAAGGAAACTAACAACAAGAGGACATGATCACCAACTGGCTACAAAAAGACATGACCAATACTCACTCATCTCAATCCACATGGACAAGGAGAACCATGACTTCAACTGGGACAACACCAAGATCCTGGGACAGGTTAGGCAGAGACAAGCACGAGAATTCCTGGAAGCAAGGCACTCCACGAAGCAGGCTACTAATAAACACACTGAACTCGACCCCATATACATTCCACCACGGAGGAAACCCGGAAGTGAGGCAATCCATCACGACGGACCCCAGAGTTTAAAAACCAGGCGGGAAAACACACTGACGCTTCATCAGAGGCTGCGCTGAGGATGTTACCAAGCACGGTAACGAAACGTCTGCAGAACAACAAACCAGCTCGGTGAGCCAACCAACCTCAACACCCGCAACCCGAGCTACAGATCTACTCCAAAACCTTAAATGTAGTAAACCAAACAAGTAATTGTGTGCCCCTATCCTGTGTAATCAAATTGAACGTGCCTTGTGCGGTTTTCAGACAAGCACCTATTTAAACTGTACCACAGAAACCCAGATCCTGGACAATGACATCACCCGAGTAGTGTACATGGGGAGGGAGAATCGCAACTTCCCCAAAAAATTATCAATACTGAACCTTCACCTGTAACATCCAAAAAAACGACTTTCTGCATTTGGCCCCACAAACTCAGACATACACAGGAGAAGTGAAATCTTTGCTCATGTCAGTGACAAACTCGAACAGGCTTTAGGAGATTGTTTGGAAAGGTAGGACACTGGTATTGCAATCTTACCAGAAAGGTTACAACAAGTCCAACAATTAGTTCATGGACACAAAATTTTCTCTGCTCTAGTCCAACAAACAGAGCAAGTACAAAAAGGTATTCAAGAAATTGAAGTCACCAATTGGTGTGTTGACTTTTGGAATTGGGGCATATTCACCTTTGGATTCACTTCCTAATACACCTCACTGCATTGTTCATCTTATTTGTATAACTATCCCAACATTAAAGTTTTAATGGAAATGAGAACTCACTGAGTTCCTGAATGTCAAAATGCTGCTGAGCAGGCAGGAGCAGACAACAACTTCGGCACCATAATTTATTGTGTGCAAGAACCAGGCAACTTGCAAATAATTTGATGGTTTGTACACTACCATGTATATAATTTTATACAATATTTAAGAATTACTAATGAATGCTCTTTTTTCATTTCTCTTTTTTCTGGTTTTACTGTAAGATAGTGGAGGTGAGTGTTAGGTATTTGAGCCCTTCACCTGAGCAATGGCTTGGCCAGTGATCCTACTCTCAGCGCTCACTGAATAAACAGGAGGCAATGGGGGTCAGGTGGCTACAATTTGCAAACTGCAGAGTTGCAACAGTGTTTTCATGCAGCCAGGCTTTGGACAATCAACTTCTCATTGAAACCAGACAGGCCTGAAATTGCCAGACCAGGTGTGAATGGCAACATGGCTTCAGAAAGAACTGTTGTGTACACCTCCAGTGAACCTGTTCTGTTAGAAGAATGTCACACAGGTGTGGTGGCACACAACTCATTAGGAGGCCAGACGCACAGTGTGACAAGGACAGCACTTGATAATTGAAGTTTTAAAACCATGTTTTGTGACCTCCAAATGAAAAGTCATCGCCTTATTGGATTTTCCTGCCTCAGCCCAACACTAGCATTGGAGTTTTGGACATAGAGCACAGAATCTTTGAAGAGGTTACAAAAACAGAGGGAGCCGATGCTTCAGGTTGCCCCATGTCCAGCTGCGTACCTCATGGGGAACACCATCAGACTGACCAGACCCAGAAAATCACCTTGGTGAGATGGTCCAAAGACCAGGGCAAGCCCTAGACAAGAGGGGAAGCCCAAATCCTGAAACATTAACCAGTTCTCAAAGACTGAGGAGCAGGACGTCTCAGCCTTATTGAATGGGTCTTACTGGTCTTTTTCAAACACAATGGTAGGGACTGTGAATAGTTTGTAGCAAATGTGTGTCGGAAGTAGATAGCTAGTGTACATTTGACATTGTTTTTCTCAGAGATTTAAGACTGTTTACTGAAGAGTCCTGCAAAGAGATTGATAGGATTTGACACTCTTTAATAGTTGAGTCTGATAAATATTGTTTTTTGTTAATAAAATGTCCTATAAACTAGTGCCGGACTTCCCCTGACTCTTGTCGCCTTTGTCTATTTCAATGTGAAATGTGCCTGCGTTAAAAAGGGTTTTACTGCAAACTGGTCATCGTTAGTCCGAGTACATTTACCCACCTTTCAATTTACAACCACTGTATGTAAATTCATAAATGTATAACTGGAAAGGTTTCTTTCCCTTAATGTCCAGATATTCACAGCCACAATCAGTGCACGTCACTATCAGCAGATTGTACTTGTCAATGTCTGGTATCTGGACAGCAGTCACAATGCCTTTATTTTGCACCAGTCAATTTGAACATTGTGTATGGTAAATGCGTTCTGAAAGAGTTAACACTGAAGCTGCTTTGAGCTTTGTGCAACCAGATGATGTGCCAAAATCTTTGGATAGAGAAGAAGTTGCGCAAGGTCCCAGGGGGAGTCCAATATGTAGCTGGCTCCTGATAGTGTTTGTAGTGGTGCTTACCTAGTCAATGTGTCTTACCATTGCTATCATGCAATTACCTGCATCTTGTTGTTCAGACAATAATGATGTCTGTAATGATATCTAGTTAGGATACAGCTTTGATCGAACAATAAGTGTACCCAACTCAGCAGGACACACATAGATATTAAAAACATTCAAAGATAAATGATTTGTGTAGAAGGTAACATTAAAGATCTGCATCACAGCCAGCAGGAAAAGAATATACCTGGTAGGGGACATGGAGATGGCACTCATATGCAATTAATTAAAATTAGTTCAAAACAAAAAGGCATAATCATGGAAAGGGAGGCCTAGAAAGACACAGGGCAGCCATGCACCTGGATGATTGAAACACCCAACTGAGAACAGAAAAGATCTTTATCACACGAATACAATTAGAAACCAACGCTCATAAAGACAATGAGACACCTTCATTGAAAAACCTTTAATGATGGATTCTTTTTAAGCTTGAAATGAAGAGGAAGAGATGAAAGGAATATGTAGATCTGAATATAAAATGTAACAAATTAATGTGACCTTCTAGGGTTCCTCTCCAGGCAGTCACTGATTTTACATCCAATCATCTTTGGGGTCTATGCTTTTTGAAAAAACATGCATGCTTTAATTAAAAGTTCAATTGATTTATAGGTGAGTCAGGATTCTTATCTATCGCCATGACAATTTCCCTGACTGTAGCTGTACCTTGTAGTGCCTCTGCAATGATACTAATTCATACTCTGAGCTGTGAACATTTCTTTTTGATTTCTAGCTTTTTCTTAAAGATTCCCCCTTGTACCTCCAAGGATTTTAATTTTATTCACCGGGGTGGCCATTGATAAAGTTTTCTGGGAGGCCATGCTAGTCTGACATGGAACTAAGTCCCTGCCAAAAATGAACCAATGGACATGACTGAACAGGGACTCCCAAAGCTGAAAACGGTCCCCTTTACCAAATCACTGAGACACAGCGCAAGTATGAAGACCAAACATCCAAAGAGATGTGGTATATCACAATACATTAATGTGCAGACGAGGCCAGATCAGTGAAGCAGTCCATCACCGTGTCGAATAAGTAAGATTTTTAAAGAAGTTTTTGTTTTATATCAACCCTGTTGTGAAAGGGGTCAGTTTCGTTTTTCTCTCCAGGAATGTGTGGAACCAGGTTCGCTCATAGACAAATGCAGGTAGTAGAACTTCTGAACTGTATTGGTATTTGTCTTCTAGTGGCATGAATGCTTGGGACTCTATGCTAATTTGGTGTATTCCACCCCCCCAGTATTGTACTAGGATCAGCTGTGAGGACAGGTGTAATCCTTATAGAACTGCCTCTAGCACAACTCCACACAAAACTGGATCTTTTGTATAGATACACACTTACTAAGGTATCGCTAGACAGAGGTGACTGCAGTATTTTAGATAACCCTGTGAAGTACTCCCTTTGCCATTTCCCTAGGGTTGATTATTTCTGATTGTTTCTAAAATATATATCTTATTCATGTGTTATTCCTCTTACACTCAGCATCACCCATATTGTTTCATTCTGCACTCTGTCCATCCTTTCACATTTCAGGTGGGATTACCAAATTAGCACACAGCATATGACCAACACATTCTCCAGCTTCAGAAGACCCTAGTAAACTTCATCAAAGTAAATAATGGAAGGCGTTCAAGCATTTTGCTCATTTTTATTTATTTACCTCTTTAGACCTTTACCAAGGGCAGGTACACAATTACTCAAGGGACCCTTACAGACTCAAAAGAAGCTGTGGTGTAAGTGCACAATTAAAACATTGATTGTCTTCCACCTTAATATCTATGGGCTTCCTCTGTATGTGTAGCATTTTCTGAGATTCTTTTTCTGACTTACCTTGCACTCATTCCAGTTTATCAATTTCATATTTATGTTGCACATTATTCTGTCAATGTTGGTACTAAATTTCACTTGTCCATCTAATTTCACCAATGATGCAAATTTCTTTTCAAGTCACTTAATTCCATTCCAGAGGTCACTGCCCATCCTGTCTTAGTGGGATCTGCAAATTTTACAATTGTTCTTTGAATTCAGAATCTAGGTCACTTATGCAAATGTAAAATGGAGATATCAACATTAGCCCTGATGGAATTCAACTCTCACACTACTCTCTGTTCCCTGATTTTGCACCCAATAATGTACTCTACCCTCGAATCCCCAGGCTTTCAGCTTGACTCTAAGTTTTCCATGCCGAACTTTATCAAAGGCATTCAGAACGTCTGAAGTAAATTATATAATTCAACTGTAACATGCTCCAAGAAGTTAAAAGAGATTTTTCAAGCAGGATATTTGCAAAGGAAAAATAAATCTCTACAATTTATGTAATCCTTTGTTATGGCATTGAAGACTCTCAAATAACTTGTCTTATTGGACCGAATTGATTGTTGTCAATTTGTCACAGAGAGTCATAGAAATTTCTCAGCACAGAAGAAGGTCCTTTGGATCATTATTTCTGTGCCAGTCATCGAACATCCATCTATTCGAATCCCATTTTCAAACATCTGGTATTTCAAGTGCTCATCTAAATAATTCTTCAATGTTTTGAGCTTTCCTGCATCAATGACCCTCTTAAACAGTGAGTTCCAGGTAAGCACAACCCTCTTATCTGGGTTAAAAAAATCCTTCCTCCAATCTACCTAAACCTTAAAACTGTACTGCCTGATTATTAGCCCCTCCAGTAAATGGAAAGATTTCACCTCATCTATCCTGTGAACGGCCCTCAGAACTTTATACTCCTCAGTCGGATCCCTCCTCAGCCTCCCCTGCTGTAAGGAAATAGGGCCATTCTAGTCTCTCTTCATTATGGAATCACTCCAGCCCAGGCACATCCTGGCGAATATGCTCTGCATCCTCTCTGGAGCAATCTCCTCCTTCCTACAGTGTGGCAGCTAGAATTGCACACTGAACTTAGCTGTATCATAACCTCATACTCTATCACAACCTGATGTATTCATTGATAGTGGGAACTGCCGATGCTGGAGAATCTGAGATAACAAAGTGTAGAGCTGGATGAACACAGCAAGCCAAGCAGCATCAGAGGAGCAGGAAAGCTGACGTTTGGGTTTAGACCCTTCTTTCTGAAGAAGGGCCTAGACCCGAAACTTTCCAGCTTTCCTGCTCCTCTGATGCTGCTTGGCTTGCTGTGTTCATCCAGCTTTACACCTTGTTATCTCCTGCATTCATTACCTTGACTATTAAAGGCAAGTATCACATATGCCTTCTTAACTACCTTATCTATTGTCCTGTTACCTTCATGGATCTATGGACATGCAGACCAAGGCCCCTCTGATCCTTTGTAGTCACTAACGTTTAACTATTCAATATGTACTTCCTAGTCATGTTAGTCCTTTCAAAATGCATCACCTCACACCTTTCCGAACATCCTCCTTGAAACCAATGTTATTTCTCATTTCTGCAGGTTATTCTTGAATGTATCCACACAACCTCCTTATTTTACCAACGGGTGATATGAAAACTCGCCGAGGCATAAAAAAAACAAGATTTAACAGATGAGTTCAGCATCCATGGGAGTCCATAGATAATTTCATTAATGGTCTCTACAGATTAGCAGAAAAATGTGATTAAGCTTTAAAATCAGAATTCATGAGTGACAGAATTATGATTGGAAATGCTGACAAAGCTTTGTCAGATTGATTGCAGCCCAAAGAAGATCTGACTTTGGAGAAAGCCATTAGCATGTTCAGCAAAGCAGATGTCTCGAATCAACACAGATCAATGCTGAGAGAAAAAGATTAACCTTATCACAGGACATCAGAATACATTCAACACGTGAGGTAAAAAAACCACTTAAGCTAAATGTAACAAGCCAACATAAGCGTAAGCCAGACTGCAGATTTCACCAAAGATGGCAGCGGCAGAGGAGGCTCATCTAGTCTGCCTACTTTTCTCTTTTGTTTTGCTTTCTTTTTCTTTATCATCATCTCTTTTTTTTTTAGTTTTTAAGTTTTTTTAAAATTCTTACGTAGCTTTTTGAGAGAGATTGGTTGTGGAGGCAGCAGCGAAGATAGCACCAAGGGCATTGCGGTTTTGTCAGGGGCAGTTCATGGCAGCAGCTGGGGGCCTGGATCGGGACTTTGACGATCGAAAATCAAGCCCAATGCGGGCAGAGCATTCCCAATGAGGGGGTGAGGGATGTCCCCTGACATCTGCAGTGGTGGAAACTGCTGGCAGCCTAAAGCTTCCCAGAGACTGGGCCAAAGCGCAGGATATCGAGCCCTTTTAGGGGATGCGAGCTCAGCATGACTAAACACTTAAGAGATTCTGTTGAACTTTTAACATTATTTCTTTATTTTTCTACTAAAACTAAGAAGGACTGTAATGTCTAATTTTCAAATTTGTTTCTTTAGTTATCTACTTTGTTCATAAGATTTTGTACCGAGGTACCTTTGTACGTAAGATGGCGCTGGGAATGTTCTTGAGTACATGTGGCAAAAAAAACTAATTCTATATCAAATTTGAATTTCAGATATTAAGTGTCAGTGCCAACATTGTAGAGACAAGGAAACCTCACAGGCAGAAACAGTGACCAGCTTTAAAACATTGAAATGTAGGAAATAAGAGTGAGAGTAGACATTCAGCCTTTTAAAGCTCTTCGCTGTTCATTATGATCCTGGCTGATTAATCCAACTCAATTCCCACTCAGGGAACATTTCAGTGATTAAGGACATTCAGCTTCCGATCTTAGGTCAAGAGTCCTCCAAGGCAGTCTTCAAGATACTCATCAACCCAGGATTGCTGAGCTGAAACTGATAGCCAAGTTCTGTACCCATGAAGATGACCTCAACCGTCATCTTGGGTTCATATCACACCACATGTAACCCCACCGTACTGTTCTGTATCTGTAAAGTCTTCCTTACAGTCCTGTTTTCACACCATCACCTTGATAATTTGTTATGATCTCTTTACCTTAGTTAATTTGTACAGTTTTGGATTACTTATTACATTAGTTAGGGCCTCAGCTTGCAACTCTTATACATACCATGCTATTCTAGCTATTTAGTTTGTCTCCAGCACCACCTTATTTTTAATACTTTGTAATTATCTCTCTGCCTCAATTAATGGGATTTTAGGTCGTCCCTTCTCTTGCTATTCAACTATTGACTCTTTACTCACATCACCTGACACTTTCAATCCCTGCAGAGACTTATTCTGCAGTCTGTTAACACTCCACTCACATCATTTGTACAATATTTTGATCTCTCTATTTTTAAATTATGCACCTGTGAGCTTCTCTTCACTCGTCCTGCCAAAGGAACAGCGCTCCGAAAGCTTGTGATTTCAAGTAAACTTGTTGGGCTGTAACCTGGTGTCATGTGACTTCTGACTTTGTCCACCCCAGTCCAACATATCGTCACTGAAGGTAAGGCTGAGATGGGGAACTCATCATGGTCGAGGTGTCTTACAGAGTTGTCATTGAGTTGCATCAATACCTTGATGGTGAAGAATGAGCCAAGAGTTAAGAACAATGTTTTTACTTGTCTCTGTAATACTCTCCAGGAGCATCGGTGCAGTGTGTTTTTTGCCAGTCCAGACAGTTCGCACTCCCCAAAGCACACAAAGAAAGGCATGTCTCAAAGTGTTTCTGTCTGCATGAGATTCAGTATTAATTCACATTCCTCTGCTGTGCTGAGAATTATATGAAGACCTCCCATATCCCTAGACAGGTTGCCCTTCTGACCTTATGCAGTTCAGTAAATCCCCTACTCAATAGCACCAATACCAGTTCTAGCCAGCTAGAACAGTCCTGCATTTGATTCGCTAAAGTTACATGAAAGGAAATATTCACTTATATTTAGTTGACACCTTTCATCTGGTCAGTCTGCCTCAATGCAAATGAAAGCCAATGGTGTTTCTCCCCTCTTTGCCTTGTTCTGTTGCATATACTGCAACCACGTTTTACCGAACAAGATCCCACCAATGATGAGAGTGTTGACCAGATGACCTTCCCTGTTGTTATTGGTTGAGAGAGGGAAGCATGTTGGTAAGGGGATCAGGGCTATACCTCTGGCCCACTTCAAATATTGCCTACAGTCCTTTTACACTCATGGAGTCATAGAGTCATAAGGCACAGAAACAGACCCTGCAGCCCAACTCATCCATATCGACTAGGTTTCCTAAACTAGTCCCTTTGGCCTGCATTTGGTCCATAACCCTCTAAACCTTTCCTACTCGTGTACCTGTCCAAATGTCTTTTGAATGTTGTAACTATACTCGCTTCCACCACTTCCTCTAACAGCTTATTTCATATGCGCACCATACTCTGTGAAAAAGTTGTCCATCGAGTCGCTTCTAAATCGTTCCCCTCTCACCTTAAACCTATGCCATCTCGCTTTGGACTACCCCATCTGGGGAAAAGTCCTTGGCTATTCACCTTATCTGTGCCCCTCATAATTTTATAAACTTCTATAAGGTCACCCCTCAGCCTCCTATGCTGCAGAGAAAGATGTCCCAACCTATCCAGCCTCTCCCTATAACTCAAACCCTCCAGTTTCATTAACATCTTTGTAAATCCTTTTGCACCCTTTTCAGTTTAACAACACCTTCCTATAGCAGGGTAACCAGAATTGTATGCAATACTCCAAATGTCATGTATCACCGTAATATGACATCCCAACTCCTATACTCCGTTCTGACCAGTGAAGTCAAGCATGCCAAGCATCTTCTTCATCATCCTGTCTACTTGTGATTTCAGTTTCAAGGAGCTATGTGCCTGCACCCCTAGCAGTCTTTTCAACAACACTCCCCAGAGCACTACCATTAACTGTGTAAGTCTTTACCTGAATTAAACTCCATCTGCCATTCCTTGGCCCACTGGACAAGTTGATCAAGATCCCATTATACTCATGGATAATCTTCTTAACTGTCCTATCCCACCAATTTTTGTGTCATCCACAAACTTACTAACCATGTCTCCAAAATTCTCTTCAAAATCATTTACATAACTGACAAACAACAGCGGACCCAGCTTTGATCCTTGTAGGACACCATTGGTCTCAGGCCTTCGGTCTGAACAACAATCCTCTTGCACCACCTTCTGTCTCCCACCATCCAGCCAATTTTGTATCCAACTGGTTAGCTCTCCCTGGATGCCATGTGATCTAACCTTACCAACCAGACTACCATGCAGACCCTTGTTGAAGGCCTTACTAAAGTCCATTGACAACGTCTACTGCGTTGCCTTTATCTGTCTTCTTAGTCACCATTTCAAAAAACTTAATCAAGTTTGTGAGACACAATTTTCCATGCGTACAGCCATGCACAAAGCCATGTGGATGATTCCTAATCAGTCCTTACCTTTCCAAATTCATGTATATCCTGTCTCTCAGAAGATCCTCCAACAACTTACTTGACATCAGGCTCACTGGTCTGTAGTTCTCTGGTTTTTCCTTATAGCTTTTATTGTATAATATTATCACATTAGCCGTCACTGGCCTTCTAGCACCTCAGCGATGGCTGTTGATAATATAAATATCTCAGCAAGCTGCCCCATAATTTTTTCCCCTATCTTCCTGCAATGTCTTGGGTACACTTCATGTGTTTTAAGACTTCCAGCACTTCCTCTCTGTCTTGAGGATACTTTTCAAGATGTCACTATTTGTTTCCCTAAGTTCCCTAGCTTCCGTGTCTTCCTCCACAGCAAATACATACATGAAACATTCGTTTGGGATCTCACCCATCTCCTGTGGTTCCACACATAGATGGCCTCATTGATCTTTAAAGAGAACTATTCTCTCCCCAGTTAATCGTTTATCCTTAATGTATTTGAAGAATCTCTTTGGATTCTCCTTAGCTTCATCTGCCAAAGCTGTCTCATGGCCCCTTTTTGCCCTCTTGATTTCCCCCTTAAGTGTTCTCCTACATCCTTTATACTCTGTTAGGGATTCATTTGATCCCAGCTGTTTATGCCTAACATATGCCTCCTATTTTTATTGACCAGAGTCTTAATATCTCTATTCATCCAACGTTCCTATTCCTGCCCTTCACACTAGCAGGAACATGCTCTCCCTGAACTCTTGTCATATTGTCTTCAAAAGCCTCCCACTTGCCAGACATCCCTTTGTCTGTGAACAACCTCCCCCAATCAACTTTTGAAAGTGTCAATAAATGTGGAGCTGGAAAAGCACAGCAGGTCAGACAGCAACTGAGGAGCAGGAAAGTCAATGTTTCAGGCTGAAATGTTTCGTCAGGACTGGGGAGGGAGAGGGAAACCTAGAAATAAATAGAGGGAGGGGTGTTGGGGCTGGGGGAAGGGTAGGTAGGATGGTGGTAGTTGATGCTGGTTGGGGGCTATTGAGTTTGGTCAGTGGGAAGGGTGGAGCAGATAAGTCAGTATGAAGATGGACAGGTTAGGTCAAGTCAGGGAAGTGAGGAAGAAGGGGAGGTCTTTACATTGGATAAGGCTGGGGTTGGAGAGATTTTGAAGCTGGTGAAGTCAATATTGAGGCCACTAGGCTGTAAGTTCCCAAAGCAAAATATCAGATGTTGTTTCTCCAGTTTACGTTTGGCTTCACTCTGACAGTGGACGAGGCCAAGGATGGGCATGTGGTCAGGGGAGTGAGTGAGGGAATTAAAATGGATGGCAACCAGAAGGTCGGGTTGGTTGGTGCGTGCAGAGCGCAGATGCTCCACAAACCAGTCCCCTAGTCTGTGTTTGGTCTCCCGATATAGAAGAGGCCACATCGGGAGTAACGGATACAATAGACCAGGTTGGATGAAGTGCAGGTGAATCTCTGCTGGATCTGGAAGGATTGTTTGGGGCTTTGGACGGAGGTGAGAGGGAAGGTGTAGGGGCAGGTGTTGCACCTCTTGTGGAAACAGGGAAAGTATTGGGTGTGGTGGAGGGGTTGGTGGGGAGTGTGGAGCTGACGAGGAAGTCACGGAATGAACGGTCCCTGCAGAAAGCGGATGGATTGGGGAAGGAAATATCTTTTTGGTGGTGGGGTCTGATTATAGGTGGCAGGAATGTCAGAGACTGATGCATTGGATTTGGAGGTCAGTGGGGTGGTACGTGAGGACTAAAGGGACTCTATCCTTTATTGCTTTTGGGAGGGCAGGGTTTTGAGGGCAGAAGTGCAGGAAATGGAGGAGATGCAGTTGAGGGCATCCTTAATTACAGAGGAAGGGAAATTCCAGTCCCTAACGTGGGAGGAATATGGGATCTCCTGGAGTAAAATGTATCATCCTGGAAGTGGATTGAGAGTATGGGAAGAAAGAATTTTTACAGAAGGGTGGATGAGAGGAGGAGTAGTTGAGGTAGTTGTGGGAATCAGTGAGTTTGAAATGAATGTCAGTGGTGAGTCGGTTTCTGGAGATGGAGACGGAAAGGCCCAGGAAGGGGTGGGAGGTGTCAGAAATGGTCCAGGTGAATTTGAGGGCAGGGTGGAAGGTGTTGGCGAAGTTGATGAGCTGCTTGAGTTCCTCGCGGGGGCACAAGGCAGCACCAATACATCATCAATGTAGTGGAGAAAGAGGCAAGGGATGGTGCCAGTATTGTTGTGGAAGAGGGGCTGTTCCAAGAATCCAACAAAGATGCAGGCATAGTTCAGGCCCATGCGGGTGCCCTTGGCCATCCCTTTTGTTGATAGGAAGTGGGAGGAGTCAAAGGAAAAGTTGTTAAGTTCTGTCAAGCGAATGAGAATGTCAGTGGAGGGGGACTGGTTGGGCCTACAGGGCAGTAAGAAGCAGAGGGCTTTTAGGCCCTCTGTTTGGAGGATACAGGTGTAAAGGGACTGTACGTCCATGGTGAAGATGAAGTGTTAGGGGATAGGGAATTGAAAATTTTGGAAAAGGTGGAGCGCGTGGGTTGTGTCATGAATATAGGTGGGGAGTTCCTGGACCAACGGGGAAAGAACGGAGTCAAGGTAGGAAGAGATGAGCTGGGTGCGGCAGGAGCAGGCAGAGACAATGGGTTGACCGGGGCTGTCAGGTTTATGGATCTCGGGTAGGAGATAGAAACAGGCAGTGCAAGGTTGGGGAACTATCAGGTTGGAGGCTGTGGATGGGAGATCTTCTGAAGTGATGAGGTTGTTGATAGTATGGGATATGATGGCTTGGTGATCAGAGATGAGGTCGCAATTGAGGGGGTGGTGGGAGAAAATGTCACAGAGTTGGTTTCTGACCTCAGCGATGTAGAGGTCAGTACTACCACCGCACCCATCCCCCCCACTTGTTGGCGGGTTTAATGGCGAGGTTGGGGTGGGAGTGAAGGTAGTGGAGGGCTGTGCATTCCAATGGGGAGAGGTTGGAGTAAGTGAGAGGGGTGGAGGGATCCAAGCTATTGAAATCGTGGTGGCAGTTTGAGATGAAGAGGTTGAGGGAGGATAAGAGGCTGGGAAGGGAGCGTTCAGGAGGATGGAGTTTTCTGGAGGCGGGAGAAAGGGTCGTCTTAGGGTGGGTCAGATTCCTGTCAAAATTAACCTTGCCCCAGTTTGGAACTTTAACTTGTGGGCCATCAGAATCAGCCAACAGGGGCCACAGTTTAACAACACAATGCAGCAAATAGTACAACATAACTTCTGCACAAAAAATAGAACTGGCACTAAATTATTTGGTCAAGTTCCAATCAGACTTTAACCTGAATTTACAGGCTCATAACACAAGTGTGATAACTGAATGAGCTTTTAGGTTATTTAAGTTATCACTCAGCAGTGAATCACTCACAAAATGATGCCAACTCCTACTTATTTCTCACTTGTTCAAAACAGATATTTTTTGGCCACAGAAATAGCATACCCTGAATGCAGCAACTCTTGCCTGAGTTTCTGAAAGAGAAGGGTAGCAGCAACAGATTTTAGCCCCCACTGTTCCATTCCAGGAAAATGAAGGATAGAACTGGAGCCAATCTTTACCTTTCTAAGCTTTTATATATACACATCATAATCACAAAGCTCCTAATCCAACTACCATAGTTTCAGTCTGTTCCTAAATTGAGGAGTACAAATGAATCCCCACTCTCTAGCTGAATGCAATTAAATACATAATTACATATTTAATATCTGCCACAGGCACTGTTGGCCAGTTATTCGCTATGATTGGGCATATACACTGCATCAAACTCTGTCTATTTGAATTAATGAAAGATTCCCAACATTTGATGTCTCACGGCGTTTCCCTCGATGTAGTTCCAATTAATCCCCTTATTGCCTCTTTAGACGAGTAATTGATGGCTTTCTATTCCGTTCTATTGCAGTAGTGGATTTCACTTAAATCGCGCATTCTGCAATGCCTCATTGTCACAGTTCCTTATCACCTAGTTTGATGAACTGCTGAGTGAAAAATTAAAAGTCATCCTTTGACTACTATATTTGTTGGCTCCTGGGCATTTGCAAACCTTCAAAGCAATTGGTTTGTTTTATGTGACTTAGGGCTGTAGGTTCTTTGTTAAACACTGATATCCCTAATTGTTTTTTAATTATAGTCATTTTCAGGATGTGACTATCACTCGGAAGAACAGGGTTGATTGTCCATCACTGAGCGGTGATGTTGAGTATTCCTCTCGAACTGTTATGAACCTGGTAACGAAGGTATTCCCACATTGATGTTAGGCAGATTCAGATTCTGACCCAGAGCAATGAAGGAACTATATCACATGTTCAATCGAGAATGGGCAGAAACCCATAATGCTTTTGGGTTTTCCCATTCCCTTGTCCATGTAATTGGCGAAGACCACAAATTTAGGAGGTGCAATTGAAGATACCTTGCCTATCCTGAAGATGGTACACACTACAACCGTGTTACATTATTGGTGGGGGGATTGAATGTTTAAGCTGGAGCCAGTTCCTGAAAAGTGATCTTTCATATTAATTTACGCATCTCAATCAAGATTTCATTTATCTCTTTGAACCCCAAGCATAATAACATCCATTTCAAATTTGTCTTTGTCAGCACAGGCTAGCGCTTGTTGTGACTTTTCACATTTGCAGTGATACATCTGTAATATCAAATCAAAGCTGCAAAACTCGTTCTATTTCATGATTATCCAAGCTAATCATGAAAATGCCGCAAGCGATTTTGCTTTTTGTGCCACTCCTCCTCTTATAAAACATGGAAGCAGTACAATATTTGGCCTCTTTTTGTAGACCATTCGGCCAATTATTTCTGTGCCAGCCTAATCGTTTTTCCAGCTGTTGCCCTGCACTGTTTTGGCACTTCAAGTAAAAATTCAAGCATCTTGTTTGGTACTTGTGAGACTTTTTTGTGCTGACACACTCTCACTTTCAGCTCTTTTTGTTCTTCCTCAACTTGGGCACTGAAACTTTGTCAGAAATGCAAGAGGGCAATGGATGATTATTTGGACAAAGGAGAGCATGCAAGGGTATTTGGCAAAAGCAGAAGATTGGCATTAGGTAATGATGCTTATTTAGTGAACCAGTGCATGTCTGATGGACTGAATGGCCTCTTTCTGTACTGTAACACTTCTGTGATTCTCCTTTTCTTTACCCGCATACCAGTGTCACCTCTCCTCCTCTGTTGTCAATCTCATCATGCACTTAACATTATAGTGACGATGCTAACTATTCTTCTGCTAGATGAACCAATTCCAGCTGTCTGCCCATGTCTTTCTGAAATCTTGCACTCAGCAATTTTCATTTCCTTCTGATAATGCCTTAATTTAAACTTTAAATAGTCTGCATGATTTGCCAGTGATTTCTATTTCACCTTAGCTGTCATGAATTGTTAGGATTCAAGTGCTCTCCCAACACTTCTATACTATTCAAAGAGGGCTGAATCCTTCATGGACCAAAATTTGAATCCTTATGTGTGCTGTAAATTGGATAATGTCGCACTATATGAGGAATCACACTTTTACCATGCTATTACTCATCACTGGCCATCTGTTCACTCTGACTGATGTTAAATATCACAATCAAATCATTTCTTCCAGCTAAGAATTGATACAGTAGCTGATTATTTTACAGGTAAATTATTCACACAAGCAGCAACCACAGTGAATTATTGACAATGTCAATGCTGTACATAGAAGGCAGAAAACACTGAAAAATTATAATACTGGCAGGACTTTAGAAAGCAGGAGCTAGACATGCAAGCTTAATGAATGTCTGCTTCCCTCTGTTCAATCCAGATTTGGTGTAAAATCTCATTCTTGGCTTCCTATTGACCTTTCTTAGGTACAGTGCAAATGAGGACATTATTCACTATAATAAAAACAGAAAGTGCTGCAGAAACTCAGCAGGGCTGGCAGTATTGGTTGGCAGAAACCAGCAGAGCTAATATGGTGAGTCCAATATGACTCTGTCTGCGAATTGAAGAGAGGTAGAAAAGCAATAGGTTTTCTACTGTACGTGGAGGACGGAAAGGGAAATAGAAAGGAAGGTCAGAGAAAGGTTAGAGGGTGACAGAGATGAGAAATCATGGGTACCGCAGAGATTTTAAAAAATCAGAAGGTGTGGTAATGTTTGTAAACAAGGAACAAAGCAAAAGTCCCAAGTAGCTGTTAGTAGGATGTGTTAATAACTGAAATGGGTGAGCTGAGACTAAAAGTAAAGCTATGAAAATAAGCTGCAGGCAAAAATATATCAGGAACAAAAGCAAAGTTGCTGGAAAAGCTCAGCAGGTTTGGCAGCATCTGTGAAGGAAAAAACAGAGTTAATGTTTCGGGTCCGGTGACCCTTCCTCAGAACATGGCGTGAAGTTGTTGAACTCGGTGTTGTTTCTACAAGGCTGTAAAGTGGAAAACGAGATGCTGTTCTTCCAGCATGCATTGAGATTCACTGGAACTCTGCAGCACTAGGACAGAAATGTTAGCATGAGAGCAGGATGGTTTGTTGAAAAGAGTTGGTGTTATACTAGGACTGTGTGGAGGGGTTCATCAAAGCAGACACCCAATCTGCATTTGGATTTCTTAGGGTAATGGAGATTGTATGGCAAACAGCAAAAACAGAGATTAGGTTGAAGGAAATACATATAAATTGTTGCTCCAGCTGGAAGGTGTGTTTGGGGCCTTGGACAGTGAAGAGGGAGGAGAGGCAAAGACATCTCCTATGATTGTGTGCAAAAGTACCTTGAGAGAGGGATGGGGTTTGGAGGTGATAAAGGAGTGAACCACTGAGTCAGGGAGGGAATGGTACCTTCAGAATGTTTACAGAGAAGGAAAGGGAAGTTGTGTTTGGTGGTAGCATATTGCTGGAGAAGGTTAAAGGTCTGCAGGATGATCCTTTGAAAATAGAGGCTTATAGTGTGAAAACTGAGGACACCGGGAATGCTATCTATTTCTGAGAGGCAAGGGCAGGTCTGAAGTTGGAAGTGTGGGGCATGGTTGAGTGGCATCTCAATCACTGTGCAGTGAATCCTCAATGCAAGTAAGTAGAAGTGTAGCTGTGGAAAGTAATATTATTGAAACTTTTAGTTTTATTTATTCATTCAAGAGATGCGGGTGTCACTGGCTGGCCACCATTTATTGTCAGTCATTAGTTGCCTTTGAGAAGGTGGTGGTGAGCTGCCTTCCTGAATCGCTGCAGTTCACCTGCTGTGGGTTTACCCACGATGCCATTAGGGAGGGAATTCCAGGAATTTGACCCAGCGGTAGTGAAGGAATGGCGATACATTTCCAGGTCAGGATGGTGAGTGCCTCGGAATGGAACTTGGAGGTGATGGTGTTCCCATATATCTACTGCTCTTGTCCTTCTAGATGGAAGTGGTCTTGGGTGTAGAAGGTGCTGTCTGAGGATCTTTGGTGAATTTCTGCAGTGTTTTGTAGATAGTACACACTGCCGCTACTGAGCTTTGGTGGTAGGGGGAGTGAATGCTTGTAAATATAGTGCCAATCAAGCGGGCTGCTTTGTCCTGGATGGTGTCAAGCTTATTGAGTGTTGTTTGGGCTGCACTCATCCAGGCAAGTGGGGAGTATTCCGTCACACTCCTGACTTGTGCATTGTAGATAGACGAGAGGCTTTGAGGAGTCAGGAGGTGAGTTACTTGCCCCAATATTCCTAGCTTCTGGCCTATTCTTGTAGCCACTGTGTTTATGTGGTGAGTCTAGTGGAGTTTCTGGTCAATGATAACCCCCAGGATGTTGTTAGCGGGGGATTCAGTGATGGTAACACCATTGAATGTCAAAGTGTGGTAGTTAGATTGTCTCTTATTGGTGATGGTCATAGCCTGGCATTTGTGAGGCGTGAATGTCACTTGCCACCTGAGAGCCCAAGCCTAGATATTGTCCAGAATTTGTTGCAAGTGAACATGGACTGCTTCAGTATCTGAAGATTTGCAAATAGTGCTGAACATTGTGCAATTGTCGGCGAACGTCTCCACTTCTGACCGTATGACGGAGGGAAGGTCATTGATGAAGCAGCTGAAGTTGATTGGGCCTAAGGCACTATACCGAGGAACTTCTGCAGAGATGTCCTGGAGCTAAGATGGCTGACCTCAAGCAACTGTGACCATCCTCCTAAGTGTTAGGTATCACTCCAACCACTGGAGAGTTTGGCCCCGATGCACATTGATTCCAGTTTTGTTTGGGCTCGATGTTACATTTTTTCAAATGCAGCCTTGATGTCTAGGGCTGTTATTCTCACCTCACCTCTGGAATTCAGCTCTTTTGCCCATGTTTGAGCTAAGGCTGTAATGATGTCAGGAGCTGAGTGGCCCTGGCCAAATCCGAACTGCTGTGATCATATTGAATAGTGGGAGACTCAAAGGGCTGAATGGCATACTTCTGTTCTTATTTTCTATGAATTATCTTGCTTCTATGTTTTGCCTGTTTATCCATGGACCAGCTGCAGCAGCATGCTACATGGACCACTTCCACTGCACTCAGGTCAAGAGCTGAAATTTGATTACACCTCAATTGAAAGCGTCGTGAGAGGAGGGAGAGGGGACATGGGCCGGTCAGGACACACCAATCTGACATTGGAAGACTGATCATTGCCACTGAAAGTAGCTGAGGAGCACTCTATTTACTTTAACAGGAATCACTTTCACTGGATTGTCTCCATCCTCAAACATTATAAAGAAAGATACCTGTACACTGATGTGTGGGTGGTGTAGAGTGAAGAGTGGTTGATTGTCACATAGGCCTTATTATTAAACAGAGGTAAGACTGTCAACTGACGCTGGCTTGGGATTCCCACTAAAGCGTTCTGCTCTAATGAATAGCAGGGAAGTGACTTGGAGTTCAAACAACTATAGGCAAGAGAGGAAAAGTGATATGTGCAACGCTTGCTGAAGTTTTACCTTTCCAGGTGTCTGTTCAACATTTTGACCTTTTGCCTTGCAGGGAACAGGGTAGTCACATGTAGGGTCACAGTCAATGATACTCTTAGATTACCACTAAGAGATGGACTATTGTCAGGGACATCCCTCCTGCTCTGTCTCTCCTCTGGTTAATCAAACACTAGCACATTGTAAAGTGTGGGGCACCAAGTTATAGATTGCAAATATTTTTTAAAAAATTAATAAGACATATTGTAGTCATTCCTCGACATTTACAAACTGATAAGAACCTTGTCCCTCCACATCCCATTCCTTACCTTTTCGACAACGTATGTTTACTGTGCATAGAAATCATTTTTCACTCTCCCTTTGCACTTTTTGATTTTCTGTTAATATTCACTGTTCAATCAAGGGGAACTTTTGCTCAGAAGTTTGAACAGATGGTTGCAGACACATCCTGCCAGCACGTTAAAAAGGCTCCTGTCTTCCTTAACCAGATCCCTCGCTGCATCAGAGACAATCAATTCCTTGAAAGTTTCTAATTAAAAAGCTTCCAACCCTGAATTAGATAACAAAGTCAAATTGCAGAAAAGATTCAGGAGAATGATTCCGGGGATGAGGAATTTCAGTTATAAAGATAGGTTGGAGAAGCTGGGACTGCTCACCTTGGAGAAGAGAAAGAGGAATCATTCCTATTCGCACGTGGGTCGAGAATGAAGGGGCACAGATTTTAATGTATTTGGCCAAAAATGCAAATGCGACTTAAGGAAAACACTACTTCACACAGCGAGTACTTAAGGCCTGGAATGTACTGCTTGACAGTTTATCTCGATTCAGTCAAGGTACTCAAAATACGATAAATGGTTATTTGATAAGATACCACATGAAACCACAAGGAGAAAAAGGTTGGAGGATGTCTCTAGCTAGATTTCTGATTGGGACAACTAGCCCAGACACAGTGTGTGAAATGACTTCTTGGTTCACTGTAATGATTCTGAGTAAGGAATGAATCATTTACAAGGCATTCCTAATCAGTGTGTGTGATTTGCCGGTCATCTCGTATGACATATCAAGTCAAGTCACCATAGAGATAGCAAGAACTGCAGATGCTGGAGTCAAAGTCAACACAGTGGAGAGTTGAATGAACACAGCAGGTCAGGCAGCATCAGAGGAGCAGGACAGTCAATGTTTCAGGCCTGCTGTGTTCCTCCAGCTCCACACTGTATTGACTTAAGTCACCATAGCCTTACCAGACCATAGGGCTGCTCTCTCATTAGAGAGAGAGTACTGATGATGATTTAATCTGACAGCCAGCACACCATAGGTGAGGGGAGAGGTTGAGGAAGAGAGTCATTCATAGTGACTTCAGCCAGTGCAGGAACTGAACCAACACTGTTGGCATCACACTGCTTCGCAATTCGACTGTCCGGCCAACTAAGCTAAACCGACCCCGCATGATATGTAAAGATAACCAGTCAAGTTGTGAAGAGTGGGCAGGTGTAAGAAGTTAGATAAGCAATCTGGAAAGAATAACTAATGAAAGAGTAGGTCAGCAATGGGAATGCTGGTATGGCTCTTGGCATAAACAAATAATGAAGTACACTACAAGCAAATAAAATGAAAAAGTTGGTTAAGCAGTATGCAATTGGTAATCATTTAGCAGTGGAGATTAACACCAGTTAAGGGGTAAGTGGTGAAGTTGTTTGCACCATAATGATTTGAGCAATGGACTTGAGCGGTAATGACCTGTTTTTACTGATTCCCCCCAGTGTTATGATTAATAGTTTCGCACACGATAATTGCTGTCACTGACAGACTGTTAAATGGAACATTACGACTAATTGTGAAAATTGAACAGCTAAATGATAGGAAGTGAACTCCTGACCTTGGCATGATAGACTTAATCATCCACTGAGTTAATGGCAGAAAAATGGAGATATCAGTCCAGAGCATTGTTAGAAATGGCAGAGAATGGGTTTTATACTTTGATCAAAGGAAATCACAAAGAAAATCAGTCATGGGTTCAAAACTCACACACCAACATTGGTGGCTGAATTTCTCACAAGTTTGGCTACTGCCTAGTTAAGAGCAGCTGACAGATTAATTATTGTGCGATGTGACCAGTGAACAGGAATGTATGGTGTGTGCCGTCTGCTTTGCTCACAGTCTAATTCTTTATTGTTTCTTGTCAATGTCTACATTCTCATGAGCTCATGAGATGAGAGGGAAATCTTCCCAGTAAAATTGCTGTACAAAGGGTTGGAAAGTTTTGCATAACGTGATCAAAATCCCAAAAGTAGTCAGGGTTTGTGAAATAAAGCATTGGCTCAGGAGCTTTCCCTATTTCTGGGCCCTTTATCCACAACAACCATTTATATCCTTTTGGTGCCCAGAATTGGGAACCACAGTTATAGTGTTTCGTAGAGGACTGGCAAAATTTTTGGCTTTTGTACTCTGTGCCACCTTTCATAAAGCCCATCTAAGGCAGAAAAGTACACTTCACAATCACAAATTCATCCAACAATTTTCCAACTTGGGCCATTAAATGAGAAAAGCAGCTCCATCACTTTCGACCTGGCCTATGTGATACCTGGACAGCAGTATCCAAAAGATGTAGACATTACAAGGAACTCAAACAATTATGCAGAAATAAGAATATCTTGATCTAATTGTGAAATACTATGTTAACACATAACTCCCGGTTTCACCTTCCAGTCACAAAAATGGCAAAATCTTCCAGTTGTCATGCCAATTAATTCAGAAGCAATGACGTGTCATGTCTATCTGCACAAGTGGTCTTTATCAGAAATAAAAGTACATTTTGTATTGAATGATAAATATTTCCTCGTTTTAAGAATAAACTATTCACACTTACAAAAGCCAAGCATGGAACGTATTGACAGAGAATATATTTCTGCAGCTGCCAGAAGTCTGAAATATTATCAGAATTTGCTGGGAATATTCCATAGGCCAGAGAGCACCTTAAAGAGAGTCAGTTCTGATGGAGAGTCACTGCCCTCTGTCTCTCTCTATACAGATGCTACCTGATACGCATATCCAGTTCCTTGGTAACAAAAATAACCACTTTATCCAGTCTTCCAAAAAGCAGTCAGGCTTCTTATTTTTTACTTCAAGCACAGGATGAAGGCTAGACAGCATTTATTGTCCGTCTGTAATTGCTCAGGGGGCAGTTAGGAGCTGTGGATCTGGAGTCATATATGGACCAGACCAAGTAAGGATGGCAGAGATAACAAGGTGTGGGGCTGGATGAACACAGCAGGCCAAGCAGCATCATAGGAGCATGAAAGCTTGACGTTTCGGGCCTAGACCCTTCATCT
>JAHRHZ010000095.1:2990184-3005548 GCA_024137785.1 Ginglymostoma cirratum | reverse complement strand
AGATGAAGGGTCTAGGCCCGAAACGTCAAGCTTTCATGCTCCTATGATGCTGCTTGGCCTGCTGTGTTCATCCAGCCCCACACCTTGTTATCTCGGATTTTCCAGCATCTGCAGTACCTTTTATCTCTCAAGTAAGGATGGCAGTTTCTTTCCCTTAAGAACGTTAGTGAACCAGATGGATTTTTCCTGACAATGGTCATCATTTGACTCTTCATCCCAGATTTTCATTGAACTCAAAATCCTCCATCTGCCATGGTGGGATTCGAACTGGAGCACCCAGAACATTACCTAGGTCTTCCAGTGCTGCATATTCCAAGCTAGCTGTTATATGGGATAACTGCTCTAATGGAGTTAATGCAGAAGATACATTAGCTTCACCCAATTCAGTGAAGCAACACAGTCACTGGGCAGACGAACTGTTGGTCTTGTGGAAATTCCCTATAGAAATAGATGCAACATGGAGACATATAAGTAAAACACTGCAGATGCTGGAAATCTAAAGGAAAAACAGAAAATGCTGGAAAAACGAGCAGATCCGGAGCATCTGTGGAAAGAGTAATTTGGGAAATTGTCATAATGGACTTAAAGCATTAATTCTGTTTCTGTCTCCACAGAGGCTGCCCAACCTGCTGAGTTTCTCCATCATTTTCTGTTTTTATTATGTAACATACTGACAGACTGGTTTCCGATATCTTTAATTGTGCCTAACTAATGAATATTAGTTATAACTATTGTTGCTGTGCAATGAAAATACCATGTTATGTAAGACGAGTGTGTCTTCTTAAGACACTCTTGTGAGATGCCCTGCACTACTGATATTTAAAAAGAATTTCTTAGTCTCAGTGTAAACCCCAGGGTCGGGTCCTGTGAGAGGTGCTATAAAATTTACAAGTTTTTCCTTTGCTTTAGGACGTGGTCAAATTGTGTTCCAAGTCTACAAATGAGCAAGCATGTTAGGATTGCTGCTGCCGATGTCCATCATGCTGAATGGGGAGGTGCCGATTGGGCTGGAGTTGTTGACTGAGGTTAAAGCTGTGATAATTTACAGCAGTACACACATGGCCTGCAGATATTCACAGGGGAGCTCACACAGGATGGTCATGAAGGTGAGGTACAAACTCCAGCAGTGCTCCAGAGGAGGAGGAGAAAGAAAATGTAAAGGAGGCAGATATTACTCTGAGAAAATGGTAGGCAATCTCTCCTCATGTTTAATTCATTGTTCCTACATTCTCTGTAGGGAGCTTTGCTTGAAGAGATTGTGGATCCAAAAATCAACACCAGTCATGTTACACTACTTCAGACTGCTATCTTTTTAAATGTAATTATCTCTGGGATCGGAGAATTACCTAGTTAGAGGCATAGATAATTTGCAGAACCGAAAGCGACCACTCACCGTCCTCTGTCTGTGTTGGCTGAGAAAGAACTCATCCATTTTCCAGCTCCTAGCCTGCATTCTTGTAAGTTACAACACGAGTATATTCCCTAATAGTTTTAAACGCGATGAGGGTTTCTGCCTTCAGGCAGGGAGTGCAGATCCCCAACAACTCCAGAGTGAAATACATTCTCAACTCCCACCTAAACCTACTGTACTCGATTTTAAACCTATACCATCTGGCAACCGACCTCTGCGCTAAAGGAAGTAGTTCCTTCCATCCACTCCGTCGAGGCTCCTCATAATTTGATACATCTCAAGTAAATCCCCCTCTAGCCTCCTCTGTTCCAAAGAAAACAAGCTCAGTCTATCCAGTCTTGCTTTACAACTAAAATTCTCCAATTCAAGCATTGAGAATCTCCTTTCTGCTAAAATCATATTATTCCTACAATATGGTGACTAGAATTGCGCATAGTACTCAATACATTCTAATTAATGTTTTATGCAACTATAAGATAGTCTTCTGCTCTTATATTTTATGCCTTGTTCAAAAAAGGGAAATATTCCATATGCCTGCATAACCATCTTATCTATCTGTCCTATAATCTTTGAGGATTACACTTTAAGTTTCTTCTGTTTCATGACGTGATGATTTCATGGCTCATCATTAAATTAGAAACATCAGACTTTGAATTCCAGATGCTTTTAAATTCCAATCTCATCACCACCAACGTGGCGAGATTCAAACACTGCTTTCCATGTCTCTCGATTACTAATCCAGGAACAATGCCTTGATGCTATCTCCTTCTCACTGCATCAGACAAACTGCTGAGGTTCAGTTCTGCGTGCTGCCTCTTTAATTGAAGCTTATTAATTTGATTCATGATACAGGGAAATGACAGATATTGCAGTGGTTTCATGTTGTGTAATCAAAAAGAAGTTATTTTTCACTGAAGGATATGAATTAGATAAATGACAAAAGGTGCAATCTTTCTTTTGGTGGTCAAAGTATTTTGTTACTAGTCTTTAATGATATGTTAATTCTATTCTATTTTTCAGCGAAAATGCCTGAGATCATAGAACTATAAGTTTAAGATAAGATAAGAATAAATATGTTTCCACAAATTACTGATTGGAATTCTAATATTCTCTGGATGTCAAAGACATTAGGTTAAAATAAAAAAAGGGAGTATACGTTGTTGTATGCAGTATTTCCCTCTGAAGAGTGAACGCTGAGGAGTACATGAAGGGTCCATTATCATATGTTCTGAGTTGGGACACCAGTTTTGGATCTTGAAAAGTAGGGTCTAACATCAAGGTCTCCCTCATAGTCTCAGTAACAACGTCAATCATACTTCTATGTAGTTGCTATCATGCAATAAGCTACACCTTCTTTAAGAGAAGATCTCATTGGACTATCAAGTGATTTACTTCTAACACGCTAGACCTGTTGGGCGCTATAGATCCCATCACATTGTCTGTTGAAGAGTAGAAGCAACAAATAATGGGCACAGCAAAGTAATTTTCCAGAACAGATCGGAACTCCGCAGTCCTGCTACATGCGGTCGTGAATGGTTATAGATAATTAAAATCTTGCTGCAGGAGGACACTCCACAAATATTCCCAACCTCATTGATGATGGAGCTCAGCACATCAGTGCAAAAGAAACCGCTGAAAAATCTGCAATAATTTTCAGCCAGATGTTGCATGTGGATGATCCATCTGGGGCTCCACATGTGGACCCCACCATCACAGTAATTTAATTCACTTCACATGATATCAAAAAATGGTCGGAGGTACTGAATACTGCAAAGGCTCAGTGTCATAAAAACATTCTGGCAATAGGACTGAAGTCTTGTTGCATCCCAAGCCAAACTGTTCCAGTGCAGCTACACAATGGCATCTATCTGACAATGTAGAAAAAAGGCTAATCCAACCTGACCAATTACCATGCATCAGTCTACCTTTGATCATTAGCAAAGTGACATAAGGAGACATCTCCAGATAACGGTTTGGGCTCAACCATCTTTAGTTGCTACATCAATGACTATCCCTCCATATTAAAGTCAGAAGTGGGGATGTTCGCCAATGGTTGTGCAACGTTCAACACCGATCACAACTTCTCCAATTCTGAAGCAGTCCACGTCCAAATGCAACAGACCCGGATAATATCCAGGCATGGAATGACAAGTGGCAAGTCGGATTCATACCACACTAGTGACGTGAAATGACCATCTCTAACAAGAATCCCCCACGACTGACATGCTGGGGGTTTCCATTGACCAGGAACTGAATTAGACGAGCCAGAAAAATATTGTGGCTACATTGGCAAGTCGCAGCCTAGGAATCCTGCTGTGAGTAACTCACTTCCTGACTCCCCAAAGCCTGTCCATCATCTACAAGGCACAAATCATGAGTGTGATGGAATACTCCCCACTTGCCTGGATGGGTGCAGCTCCATTCAGAACAAAACAGCCTGCTTGATTGGCACCACATCAACAAATATTCTCTCCCTTTCATCAAGGGAGGCGTATAACATCTGTAAGATATACTGCAGAAATTCAGCAACACACCTTTCTAAAACCACAAGCAATACCATCTAGAAGGACAAGAGCAGGGTACATAGAAACACGACCACCTGCAGGTTCCCCTCCAAGCCACCAACCATCCTGGCTTGAAAATATATCACTGTTCCTTCAGTGTCACTGAGTCAAAACCCTAGAACTCCCTCTACTGTGGGTCTACCTACAGCCAGTGTACATCAGTGGGCCAGCCAACAATACCATATCCTCTGAATAAATTTAAAAAGCCCTAAAAAATACTAATTGGAAGAGCTGAAAATTATGGCAGGAGTCTTTAATCCCCATCCTGAACTTTTGGAAGCCATTGTTGGGAATTTTGTGCCTGCTGTCCTGAAATATGAAGGCAATGATTTCTTGTTCCAGAAGATTTCATGTTGCTCACACTTGTCGATCCTGGAGGAAGCTGCACATTGGTTGATTAAGTCAACAAGGCTTGGAATGTGCGGAATGCAGCCAGGGTTCCAGTCTTTTTGTTGGGGTAGGGGTGGGGGCCTGCAATGAAAGAGCCATTGCTCAGACACAACAGAATAAAAGGGAATAAAGTGGGTGGACAGTCGGAGTCATTTTCTTCAGGTGGAAATGTCAAATACTAGGTTTAAGTTGAGAGGGGAAAAAGTTTGAAGGAGAAGTTCCAGGAAGGTTTTTTGACGCAAAGGATGGGAGGTACCTGGAATGCACTGCCACGGGAGGTGGTGGAAGCACAACAACAACATTTAAGAATTATGTCGACAGACATATGAACATCCAGGGAATGGAGGGATACAAGCCAAGTGGAGGCAGATGGGATTAATTTGGAAAGGTAAGTGGTCGGCACAGAAATGGTGGGAAGAAAGGTTCATTCCTGTACTGCATTGTTCTTTATTCTAAAATTTCAAAACTTATGTGGTTATTTTGCTTTTTAAGAAAAGCCTACAGATGAATATTATTTAAATTACTTATAACGGCAGATATGTTCTTTCAGGATTCTTCTTACTTGGAGAGTTTCGGTAAATGTTTCAATATTTGCTCTTCAGAATGGCATTTACTAACAATAGGTGATCAGTATCTACAGTTACTAACTGTCCTTCCTTCTGATTTTCAGTCAGGTCTGGAATGAAATGACTTAATACATAATTGGCTTCAGGATTATTAATGAACTGAGATGCTTATGTAACTCAGCCATAAGCTGAATGATAAGAGATGCAGTCAAGATTACATATGGCATGTCAATATAGGAAACATGACCTGCAACAGATCTGACAACCTTATGGAGAAACAGAAGGTTCTATTCTAACTGGCTGCATTTCACGTATTGTTCTACACAATGTGACAACAACAGGATGCAGATGGAGCGAACTGCAACAGAGAAAGATGTATAATTGGTGGAGTCTGGTAGCTGAGGACTCAGTGTATTTATGAAACACATGAACCGAGTAGGTCCGAGCTCAAAGCAAAATACTGCAGATACTGGAAACTTGAAAGGAGAACTGAAATTGCTGCAAAATATTCAGCAGCTCACGTAGCACCTGTGGTTTTTGGAGGGCCCGAAACCTTCGGCACAAGGTGTTAATTTTTGTTACAATAATCTTCACCCATTCCGTTGATGCGACATACAGTCTGTGTGTGGATGTGATAGTTTGAATCTTGTCGAAAAGGTGTCAGTTTCATTGTTCTAATGAGGAGCCACTAGACTGAAAACATTAAAACTCTGCTTTTTCCCACTGATACTGCCAGACTTGCTGAGTTTCTCCAGCAATTTCTGTTTTTGTTTTGGTTTAATTAGGTTCCATGGAAGGTTACTCTCCACCATATCTAGGGGCAAAAGGGGTACCATAGGAACGGCATCAGTAGTTAATGGGGTGAATTTGATAAGATATGGCAAGAAGACTCCCTAGAATGATCTCATGTTGTGGTGGGTGGAGTGGGGGTTCTGTGAAGAGCAATTGAGGGCAAAACCGGGCTCAGCTATAACCAGGGGGTGTGCAAACCACTGACCATGGGCCACATTACACACTTCAGCCTTGATAAGTTCTGAGCACATTTACTGATGCTGTTAATTATTGGTCGCTTCTGTTTTATATTTCTATGCACGATCTGGCTGTGTTTACAACTGCTCCTTTATTGAAGCATACATCTTAAATCAGAATTCTGCTGTTCATTGATATCAGAGCAATAAATGGAAACAAAGCATGGATTTCCATTTTAAATATGGCGCACGAGGCACTGTAGCGTCCACAAGGAATTATACACAAACAGAAAGACTTCCAACTTAACAGTATGTGACAGTGTTTTCTCTACCTTACAAATCAAGTCGTTTTTCTATCCATCCAGAAGTGCCGTCACGCACAACTGAATGGGTTCTTTCCTTCCTATCACCAAATTACCCCAGGCATTTTATTTTCACCCATTGACTACACAATAAATCTCCTGCGTTTTCCAAATAATTCAGTCATGTGCAAAGCTGATTGAGGACAATGTAAACCATTAAAGGTGAAGAAGTGATAGGGAGAGGGGCTAAATCAAAATAGAGTTGGAAAGGGAGATAAAGCACTCCACCCCGAGCAGTGCCCATCTCTCTCTAAAGACGATGGCAGTAAGGCATCAAGAAGATTGTGGACACCAAGGGCTCCCTCTCTCTGGAGACAGCATGATAGAGAGAGCTCCTCATTGCCTTCTAGTGCATCAAATCTTCCACCTGCGCTTGACATGACTTTAAGGATGGCACGGTGGCTCAGTGGTTAGCACTGCAGCCTCACAGCGCCAGGGACCTGGGTTCGATTCCAGCCCCAGGTGACTGTCTGTGTGGAGTTTGCACATTCTCCCCGTGTCTGCGTGGGTTTGCTCTGGTTTCCTCCCACAGTCCAAAGATGTGCAGGCTAGGTGGATTGGCCATGCTAAAATTGCCCATCGTGTTCAGGGGTGTGTGAGTTATAGGGGGATGGGTCTGGGTGGGCTGCTCCAAGGGTCTGTGTGGACTTGTTGGGCCAAAGGGCCTGTTCCCACACTGTAGGGATTCTAAGTATAGATCATATTCAAACTGCAACACTCCCCCTGTACCGTATTTGAGTAGCAATCCTTTACACTTAGAAACTTAAACGTGGAGCCTTCTGATTCTGAGACAAGAGTGTAACTTAACTGAGCCATGTTTAACATGCAGGCAGGCTATGAGGTACCTGTATGTTGATGGGATAAAAAAAAAGGACCAGTTCATGTGATTGAAGAGTTAAATAGACTCAGCCTATAAATTAATCAGAAATCATTGTAGAATTTTACAAGCTCAAAGGGTGATATCCACTAAGTGTACCTGCACTGACTCGGCAGAAGAAAATTCCATTTGGTTCTGTTTCTCTGGTTCTTCCTCAAAATCACTTAATGTTCTCCTTTACAAATATCTGTCTACTTCCTTTTATAAATCTGGTTCTGAATCCACCACGAATGCTCAAAGGCATTCCAACCCACCAAGCCTTTCTGAAGTTAATTATTACAGTTGAATGAAAGGCAGCGTCAGTGTAAAATACACTTAATCCTTGTCTTTATGTTACATCTCTAGATTAAATCACAGTATCTGGACATTGTACATTTTCCTGGAATTTGCCTATTGGTCATATAGATATAACAGATACAGAACATTACAGGTTAATGCAATTCCAACTTCTGTACTTTGGCAATGAGATCAGTTTGGATTCAACTTTCCATTCAGTTAATGCTCAATTTCAGAGTGATAAAGTCATGATGTTTATCTCACAGAATTCATAGCCATACTGTGGGCTTCATTTTTATCCAAATCAGTAAAGGACTGCTTGACTCTAGGCTGTTGGACAATCGGATGATTACAAGTGATTGGAGTAGGATTTCATGTTTTGCATTGTCACACACTTTAATGCTGCAGAGGCTGAGGGGTGACCTTTTGGAAGTTTGTAAAATCACAAGGGACACGGGTGAATAGCCAACGTCTTTTCCGTGGGGTAGGGGAGTCCAAAACAAGCGCGCGTAGGTTTAAGGTGAGAGGGGAAAGATTTAAAAGGGACCTAAGAGGCAACTTTTTCATGCAGCGGGTGGTGCATGTATGGAATGAGCTGCCAGAGGGGATGGTGGAGGCTGGTACAATCGCAACATTTAAAAAGCATGTGGACCACATCAGCTCTGATGAAGAGTCATCTAGACTCGAAACGTTAGCTTGCTTTCTCTCCATGATGCTGCCTGGCCCACTGTGATCTCCAGCATTTTTGGTTTTCAGGGTTTAGAGGGATAAGGCCCAAATGCTGGAAAACAGGACTAGGTCAGGTTAGGATATCTGGTCGGCATGGGTGTGTTGGACTAAACGGTTTGTTTCTGTGTTTTACAACTCTATATCTTATCATTCCTATAGGGGACATTTTACCAGGTCTTCATTGACATGTCCTGGAACTGAAGAAAAGTACAGCCTTTGATTGTGTATGGGCTCATCAGATCATGGATCAGTTCTTGTAAAGTTCCCTCACATCCGGGCACAAGTCTTCCAAAGCGCATGTTAATCGGTTCACTCACATACATGTCCAAGTTATCGTAACATTCTCACATTTAAACTGGATCCTGCCCCCACCCCCAACATGTGAATGTGAGGTCCCGATCTTCCAATGGCTACAGAGTCATTTCAGAGCCGTAAACAGGAGTTGCATGTCAGGACACAGCAGAATCCCAACTTAACAGGCATTACCTCATTGATGAGAGTACTAGTCTTACAAACCGGGGGCTGTGAGTTCAACTTCCAACTGGGAGCTTTTAGATACCCTGCTGATAACGAGAGATGTTTGTGTAGTGGTATGTCACTGGGGTCCCAGCTTAATTTTCAAACATGAGTTTGAATCCCACCGTGGCAGATGGAGAAATTTGAATATATTATATAAGAAAGCTGGAATAAAGAGCAAGCCGCACGGCAATTATAAAACCACTGTCAGTTGTCACAAAATCTGATCTGATTCACAAATACTGTTTTAGGAAGGAAACTGCCATCCTTACCTGCTCTGGACTACATATGAATGTGGTTGATTTTTAACTGCCCTCTGAGCAATTAGAATGGGAAATAAATATTGGCCTACCAGTGACGCCCACATCCCATAGTTAAATAGAAAAGAAATTGCCTGGGAATTTGAAGAACTTAGAGAGCAATTCACCTCTAACTGGAAACCTCTAGAATTATTCATTTCAACTAGAAAATTGGAGGATCCCAGAGTATTTAGTAGTTAATTAGGAACAGTACCACTCTTAAAAACCTACTCCAACTCCTGATTAATTGTTCAACTGACTCCCAACTTACGTCACACTCCTAACTATATCTGCCCCAACCCATATGAACGCTCCCAAACCTTGATCCAATAAACCTCCTCACCCACAGCAGTCAACATTCCCCCAGGTCCCAACAAAGCCCTGTCTGCTCGAGACCCAACATGGTCCCTCCTTCTACCTGCAAAGTCCTACATCTGTGTTCCCTCCAGGTCTGAGCATTCACCTGCACCCAATATATTCCGCCCAACCTGGCCATCACTTTCCTACTGCCTTTCCCACCCTGGCACTGTGGTGCCCTTTTCTCCTGGCACTCTAATGTCACACATATACATACTCTTTCAGAGCAGTGGTGATCAGAGTTGGCTGTGGGGCTAGACATTCAAATACGGCAACGGACTCCTCCGAAAGTGAGGCGTGGTTTCCCTTCATCTATCCTGTGTGAGGAGGGATTTATCAAATTGAAAGTACACTGCGCATATCTGAAGGATCCCTGCTCTACATTTCCTGTCAGCAATGCAGGTCTTTTTGTAACTTATGAAAGGAGTGCAGTGGCAATTTGAGTGTGATTATCCAGTCCCCCAGATCTAATTACAGAATCCCTGAACGGTTAGGTTGTGGGTGGAGGCCATTCAACTGAATGTGACTTTGATAACTTGAACTGAACGCTATTGGATTATTGCCTAGTTTCTCCTTAAAACAAGTTAGACAACTCCTACCCAAATATTAGGAGTGAATTTGTCCAGATGTCCCACAATAGCAAAGTGAACATAAGCCAGTACCAATGCAAAACAGTTCCAACATAATTAGGAAACAAGTTATAATAGCTCTTACTACAGAATAATACCATCTATAATCCTGTTTCCTGATGATCTGTTCCCGTTGTGGCCTCCTCTACATCGGGGAAACCAAGCGGAGGCTTGGAGACTGCTTTGTGGAGCACCTATGCTCGGTTCGCGACAAATGACTGCACCTCCCAGTCATGAACCACTTCAACTCCCCCTCCCACTCCTTGGACAACATGTCCATCCTGGGTCTCCTCCAGTGCCACAACGATGCCACCCGAAGGTTGCAGGAACAGTACCTCACATTTCGCTTGGGAACCCTGCAGCCCAATAGTATCAATGTGGACTTCACAAGCTTCAAAATCTCCCCGCCCCCGACCGCATCCCAAAACCTTCCCAGCTCATCCCCGCCTCCCTAACCTGTCCGTCCTTTCTCCCACCTATCCACTCCTCCTACCTCAACCCCCACCCCCACCTCCTACCTACGAGCCTCGTCCCCGCCTCCTTGACCAACCCCCACCCTAACTCCCCACCTACACTCACCTTTACTGGCTCCATCCCCGCCTCCTTGACCTGTCTGTCTCCTCTCCACTTATTTGCTCCTTTATTCATCTTCCATCCACCTCCCCCTCTCTCTCTCTATTTATTTCAGAATCCCCTTCCCCTCCCCCATTTCTGAAGAAGGGTCTGGACCCGAAACATCAGCCTTCCTGCTCCTCTGATGCTGCTTGGCCTGCTGTGTTCATCCAACTCTACACCTTGTTATCTCAACTTCATTAGGAAACAAGTTACAATAGCTTTTATTTCAAAACAATACCATCTCTAATCCTATTCAGCCCCTTAGGTTTACAATACTTCCTGAGTCTCTTGTAGATTTATGGAGCTGCTCGTGCTTTCTGTCTGTCTGAGGGACTGTGAAGCTGCTTTCTCATTTCCTCTCTCTCTCCAGACGGTCGGTGAGTCTCTGCCTGTCACCATGATGATCTCCTCAGAAAGTCCAAAAGAGTCCAAGAGAGATCAGTCTGCAGGTAAACCCTGTTTTTATTTCTTTTTGGATGGTTTTCGGAAACTTTCTAACCAATCAGGGAGACAAATTTAATAGCTTGAAACATTGTCAATAATTTGGATGGCTTTTTACTGTTTCTACTGTTTCTTTCTTTGTGTAGCAGGACCCGGTGTCTTTCTGTCTGGGCCCTCCTTGGTTTAGTGGATAAGTTGTTGGGGGGATGTCTGTCCAGAATAACTGTAGCCTTTTTCATTATGCTAATGTCATTAGCACCTGGCTGTGTATACTCTGTGTCTGGTGTGTGGGTTTCGTGACTTCTGAGTTTTATTTGGCCAATGTTCCCAGCATCCCTTGCTGTTTGGATACATTAGCAATTTATCTGTGTTTTAGCAGCTAGGGGGCTGCCGCAGGATAATGTGATTTGATTGAGCTAATTGTGAGATTGGTTTTATGTAATGGAGAGAGGCGTCCCAGTTCTGGAGTGTGGCTCCACAGACGTCCCACAATTAATGATAAGCTTGATGTTCCAGCCACTGGAGTGGCACTGTTAGAAAATCTGATTTACTGCTGCTTTCACAGCAGCTGTTTCTCAATACAGTGACTCACCAAACAGCATTGATGACAGGCTTGGAGCAGAGATCAATGTTGGTGAAATTTAACAAGGCCCCTAATGAAATGAATCATTGATAAGCATGCAAATCTCTGTCATCCTCACCAGCATCCTAGCTCACTACTAACCATAGGCACTACCAGAAATGCCACTACTCCTTTGTGACGGATTCTCTTCAAGCACCAACTACAACAGGTTTTATTTTACGTTGAAAGATGCCTTTTGGAGCTATTTACTCTGAGTTTTTGAACCTTAAGTATTTTAAAGATCGGGCCTCGTTTCGATACAAAGGGTCGAATTCCCACATGTTCCAGGTTACAAAAGATGAAAAATCACACGGACGCGAGGCGGCTTGCAGATGGTAGAACAGCAACAGAATTGGCTGCGAGGTCATCTCACAGAGTCCTGAGATTAGGACATGGGCCAGTGAGGGAATAGATCCAGGCTTTCTCTGAGGGGTCTGAAGGAACAGTCAAACTTCACTATTTGCCCCCGTATTGTGGAGTCTGTAACTATATCAAACACAACGGGGGTGAGTTTCAACTTGAATGCAGCTGGGAGTGGGATGTGGTGCATTCTGCTCGCAGGCAATGCAGAAATGTTTTGTAGGGTCTAAATTGGCTGTAAGAGGTACAGAGAGAGCATCTATGTTCTTAAACACAGCATTAGAAGCCCTGATCCAGGCATCTGGGAAGAGCTGGGACAACTTCCACCAAATGACCATAGAGCTCCCATGTAGTACCTCCACCAGCAGAAGGAGCTTAGATTCCAGGACTAATGCTAAGACAAGGTTCAAAGACCCCAGCAGGGTTGTCAAGGGAAAGATGGCTTTCTCACTCTTCCTTCACTCCAGTACCACATGGAGCATGTGGTTAACAGCACACCCATCCCCCAGCCTCAATTCATCCTCAAACAATTTCTGTGTTCCTGGAAAGAGAGATATACGTCCGAAGCTTGTTGACTCGCTGTTGTCAGGATGAGTGCAGTGATGCTAAATTTGGAATGATCTCAATAACTTAAACTACAGTGTGATGTTTTGATATGCTGCCGTCTTGCATTTGTCCTGATGAATGCAGAATGAATAGCTGTGGCAACACGTCTTAGTAATATTCAAGTTCTGTGCAATTCTCCTATAATTACAGTACAGGATATCATAACACTTCTCCCGAGTGTCACCGCTCCTGAAATACTCACATCCCCACACCTCACATCGTTTATACAATCAACCAAAATGGGCACCATTTTCAAAAAGCCTCACAAAGATGCCTTGCAGAAAATTGAGCTCGCCTTTACCAGCTCCTGACTATGGAAGAGCACTTTTGATCATCCCAAGCAGAATGAGAGTCATAACTATGCTCACAGAAATGCCAAAAGGCACATAGAGTCATGGAGATATACAACACGGAAATAGACCCTTCAGTCCAACTTGTCCATGCCGACCACATATCCTATATTAATCTAGTCACATTTACCTGCATTTGGTCCATATTCCTCTAAATCCTTCCTAATCATGTACTCCTCCAGATGCCATTTAAATGTTGTAATTGTACCAGCCTCCACCACTTCATCTGGCATCATATTCCATACGTGCACCACCTGCAGCGTGAAACAATTGCCCCTTAGGTCCCTTTTAAATCTTTCCCCTCTCACCTTAAACTATGATCTCTAGTTTTGGACTCCTCCACCGTAGGGAAAAGACCTTAGTTTTCACCCTATCCATACCCTTCATGATTTTATAAACCTCTATATGGTCCCTCCTCAGCCTTGACGTTCCCGGGAAAAACGCCCCAGCCTATTCAACCTCTCCCTATAACTCAAACCCTCCACCCCTGGCAACATTCTCGTAAATTTTTTCTGAACTCTTTCAAGTTTCACAAAATCTTTTCTATAGCAGGGAGACCAGAATGGAAGGCAGTATTCCAATTAGAGATAGTAGGAACTGCAGATGCTGGAGAATCTGAGACAACAAGGTGTAGAGCTGGATGAACACAGCAGGCCAGGCAACATCAGAGGAGCAGGAAAGCTGACGTTTCGGGTTGTGACCCAAAGAAGGATCTGAAGAAGGGTCCAGACCCGAAATGTCAGCTTCCCTGTTCCTCTGATGCTGCTGGTCCTGCTGTATTCATCCAGCTCCACACCTTGTTATCTCAGTATTCCAATTAGACTGTATTTCCGTACATCTTATTTTCTTTTGTCCCTTTAACTTCTACCTACCTTACCCAATGAGGCAAACTACAGCTCCTTCTACCAACCTCTCTTCTCTCTCTTTGCCCTTAACATTGAACCCTTGTGCGTCTCTTTGAGTTTGGACAATACCAATATCCCTACCACACTTCAGGAAAAGCAGATTAGCCTTTCTAAAGATTTGGTAGCAGTCAATCTGAGCATAGCAAATGCAGAGCTTAGCAGCATGCATTTCAGCAGAAAGGTGAAAAGAGGGATCTTTATCTGGCGGATGTCTGGGAGCAAGTGCATAGGAGTTAGGGGCAAGAGGATCGGATATCACAGGGCCACTGGTAGGACAGTGATGTCAGGGACTAGCTAAGCTGCAGGCAATTCAGATGCTGAATTTCATGGCCTGTTATGCTGAAGACATTCAATGGGCATACAGTAGGAAATAAACAGCACGTGGCGCCACTAGCCAAAGAGCTTGTGCAGAATGACCAATAGCAGCCTGGCTCCGAGCAGAAAGTAGGTATCGCTCCATTCAAAATGAAGAGGGTGGTCAGGTCAATGAAGAATGGCCACAACCAGACCAACAATGACTGCAAGAAAACCATTCTCATGGCAAGAAAAGCAGTCCAGTACCATCAAAAAGCAAACAGCCCAGCTGGAGAAGACAATAAAATGGACAAAGCAGCAATTAATCTGCATACAGTATCTAAGCCCTTTGAACATTGCTGTCATAGCAAGGCTGTCTTAGGGTCAGGTGAACCCTCAAACACCCCTCATGCTCTGCAACTGGATGAAACCAGATTGAATTGCTAGGTCCTCATGATTTTATTTCTTCTGACTATGGCTTTGGAAGCTTTGGAAAAGACCAGAAAAATACAAAATGGTCCAGCTGAAACGAATGTGTGCACTGGCCATCAGGAGGATGTTTTGTGAATTAACACAAAGCAGGCAGCTGATTATAGTCACGGCTCCAAACACATTTTTAATATTAGCCCTGGTTACTGAGAACAGACTCATTAAACAGCCTTTGCTTACCGCTGTCAAGCTGCCTCATTGCTGCAGTTCTGATAAATATGCTAAAATTATTTTGACATTCTGAGCATTTGCAAACGTTGGAATTACCAACTCTTGTAATAACTGAAATCTGAACAGTGTCAAAAGGTACAGACTAGAAGGAAGGAGGTGCTATTGCATAAATTAAAGGGCATCAATAATATTTGTAACATAGGGCAGGGTTTTCAGGTCCCAGAGGAGCTGAGAGGGAGAATGGCTGAGAGGCAAAACATCAGATTCTTGCTGTCAAGTTAAACTTCAGCAATTAAGATTCCCCCTTCCTTTGGGGGTAGGCTGACAATCTTGCCAGCAGGTATTGAGACATTGATCTGCATGCATTTGCATGTTATAAAAAACACGTCACATTAGAATGATCTTCATTTTCCCAATTAGCCAGCTGACATAAATCTGGAGACTCGCACCTCATCCTGGACTGCAGGGTCAGGACTTGAGATAACAAGGTGTAGAGCTGGATGAACACAGCAGACCAAGCAGCATCAGAGGAGCAGGAAGGCTGACGTTTCGGGCCTAGACTCTTCA
>JAHRHZ010000095.1:2961431-2989784 GCA_024137785.1 Ginglymostoma cirratum | reverse complement strand
CACACACTCACTCACTCACTCACTCACTCACTGACTCACTCACTCACTCACTCACTCACTCACTCACTCACTCACTCACCCACTCACTCACTCGCTCACTCACTCACTCACCATTTGGATCACTGTACTCCTGCTGGTTCTTTGAAAGAGCTGTCAAATTAGCCTGACTTCCATGCCTGGACAATTCCTTTTCAAGTATCTGTCAAATTCTCTTTTCAAAGTTGGTATTGGATTTATTTCCAGCTGGCTTTCATGTAGTGCATTCTAAATCAACAGAACTCACAGCATTAAAAAAAAACTTTTTATCTCTATGGAATAAAGAGTTAACTATACTTTTACCCAAAGAATAGCTACTGAGCATGTTCAGAAGGAGCTTTGATACACTGATGGCAGATCACATAGAACTGGAATCTGAGAATGATTCCAAAAGATTTCCTTATGCCTTGTCTACAGCTATGTCTAACAAAGCCCATTGATGTCCCTTCACCTGAGTGTCTCCCTGGTCTTCCTAAATGGGGTAAAGATGACCCAGACTCATGAACCAGACACAAGCAGCATGAACTGCCTGTTTTTTCCATGCGTTTTGTGGGATGTGGGCGTCGCTGCCTGGCCAGCATTTATTGCCCATCCCTAGTTGCCCTTGAGATGTTGGAGGTGAGGTGCCTTTTTGAACTTCTGCAGTCCTCCTGCTGTGGGTTGACCCACAATGCCATTAGGGAGGGAATTTCAGGATTTTGACCCAGCGACAGTGAAGGAGCTGCAATATATTTCCAAGTCAGGATGGTGAGTGACTTGGAAAGGAGCTTGAAGGTGATGGTGTTCCCATGTATCTGCTGCCCTTGTCCTTCTAGATGGAAATGGTCGTGGGTTTGGAAGGTGTTGCCTGAGGATGTTTGGTGAATTTCTGCAGTGCATCTGGTAGATGGTACACACTGCTGCTACTGAGTGTTGGTGGTGGAGGGAATGGATGCTTGTGGATCTAGTGCCAATCAAACAGGCTGTTTTGTCCTGGATGGTGTCAAGTTTCTTGAGTGTTGTTGGGGCTGCACTCATCCAGGCAAGTGGGGAGTATTCCATCACACTCCTGACTTGTGCCTTGTCGATGGTGGACAGGCTTTGAGGAGTCAGGAGGTGAGTTACTCACTGCAGTATTCCCAGCTTCTGGACTGGTCTTGTAGCCAACTGTGTTTATGAGGTGAGTCCAGCCGAGTTTCTGGTCAATGGTAACCCCCAGGATGTTGATAGTGGGGGATGCAGTGATGGTAACACCATTGAATGTCAAGGGGCGGTGGTTAGATTGTCTCTTATTGGTGATGGTCATAGCCTGGCATTTGTGTGGCACAAATGTCACTTGCCACTTGTCAGCTCAAGCCTGGATATTGTCCAGATCTTGTTGCACGTGAACATGGATTGCTTCAGTGTCTGAGGAGTTGCGAATGGTGCTGAACACTGTGTAATCATCAGCGAACATCTCCACTTCTGACCTTATGATGGAGGGAAGGTCATTGATGAAGCAGCTGAAGATGTTTAGGCCTAGGACACTACCCTGAGGAACTCCTGCAGAGATGTCCTGGAGCTGAGATGATTGACGTCCAACAACCACGAACATCTTCCTATGTGTCAGGTATGACTCCATCCATGGGAGCATTTGCCCCCTGATACCCATTAATTCCAGTTTTGCCAGGGCTCTTTGATGCCACACTCAGTCGACTGCAGCCTTGATATCAAGGGCTGTCACTCTCACCTCACCTCTGGAATTCAGCTCCTTTGTCCATGTTTGAGCCAAGGCTGTAATGAGATCAGGAGCTGAGTGGCCCTGGCGGAATCCAAACTGGGCGTCACTGAGCAGGTTATTGCTGAGCAGGTGCTGCTTGATAGCACTGTCACTGACACCTTCCATCACTTTACTGACGATCGAGAGGAGACTGATGGGGCGGTAATTGGTCGGGTTGGATTTGTCCTGCTTTTTGTGTACAGGACATACTTGGGCAATTTTCCACATTGCCGGGTAGATACCAGTGTTGTAACTGTACTGGAACAGCTTGGCTAGGGGAGCGGCAAGTTCTGGAGCACAAGTCTTCAGTGCTATTGCCGGAATGCTGTCAGGGCCCAAATCCTTTGCAGTATCCAGTGTCTCCAACCGTTTCTTAACATCACGTGGAGTGAATCGAATTGGCTGAAGACTGGTATCTGTAATGCTGGGGACCACTGTAGGAGGCCGAGATGGATCATCCACTCGGCACTTCCGGCTGAAGATTCCTGCAAATGCTTCAGCCTTATCTTTTGCACTGATGTGCTGGGGTCTTCCATCTTTGAGGATGGGGATATTTGTGGAACCTCCTCCTCCAGTGAGTTGTTTAATTGTCCGCCACCATTCACAACTGGATGTGATGGGACTGCAGAGCTTAGATCTGATCTGCTGGCTGTGGGATCGCTCAGCTCTGTCTATCACTTGCTGCTTTCGCTGTTTAGCATGCATGTAGTCCTGTTTGATGGCTTCACCATGTTCATCTCATGTATGCCTGGTGCTGCTCCTGGCATGCCCCTCCGACTCTTCTTTGAACGAGAGTTGATCCCCTGGCTTAATGGTAATGGTTGAGTGGGGGATATGCCAGGCCATGAGGTTACAGATTGTGTTGGAGTGCAACTCTGTTGTTGTTGAAGGCCCACAGCGCCTCATGGATGCTCAGTCTTGAGTTGCTAGATCTGTGCGCAGTCTATCCCATTTAGCACGGTGATAGTGCCACACAACATGATGGAGGTTGTTCTCAATGCGAAGGCGGGACGTTGTCTCCACAAGGACTGTGTGATGGTCACTCTTACCGATACTGTCATGGACAGATGTAACTGCAGCTGGCAGATTAGTAAGGATGAGGTCAAGTATGTTTTTCCTTCTTGTTGGTTCCCTCACCGCCTGCCGCAGACCCAGTCTAGCAGCTATGTCCTGTAGGACCCGACCAGCTTGATCTGTAGTACTGCTGCTGAGCCACTTTTGGTGGTAGACATTGAAATCCCCCACCTCGAGTACATTTTGTACCCTTGCCATTCTCAGTGCTTCCTCTAAGTGTTGTTCAACATTGAGGAGTACGATTCATCAGCTGTGGTAATCAGCAGGAGGTTTCCTTGCCCATGTTTAACCTGAAGCCATGAGACTTCATGGGGCCTGGAGTCAATGTTGAGGACCCCTACAGCAACTTCCTCCCGACTGTACCTCACTGTGCCACCCCCTTTACTGGGTCTGTCCTGCTGGTGAGACAGCACATACCCAGGGATGGTGATGGTGGTGTCTGGGACATTGTTTGTAAGGTATGATTCTGTGAGTATGACAAAATCAGGCTATTGCTTGACAGCTCTCCCAATTTTGGCACTAACCCCCAGATGGTAGTGAGGAGGACTTTGCATGGTCAATAGGGCTGTTTTTGCTATTGTCTTTTCCGGTGCCATGTCAATGCCAGGTGATCCGTCTAGTTCCATTTCTTTAAGTCTTTTTAGTGATTAATACATCTGAGTGGCTTGCTAGGCCATTTCAGAGGGCAGTTGAGAGTCAACCACATTGTTGTGGGTCGGGAGTCACATGTAGGCCAGACCAGGTGAGGGTGGCAGATTTCTTTCCCTGATGGACATTAGTGAACCAGATGGGTTTTTTTGACAATCAGCAATGATTTCATGGTGATCAGTAGATTCTTAATTCCAGACTTTTTTTTTGAATTCTAATTCCACCATCTGTCATGGTTGGATTCGAACCCAGGTCCCGAGAACATTAGCTGGGTTTCTGGATTGATAGTTTAGCAATAATATCACTAGGCCATCGCCTAACCCTGACGTGAAATGGGATTTAGGAGCAGAAGTATCTAGTGGATATTTTATTATGCCTGTGTGGCTTTGAATATTGTTCAAGTAGCAGATATTGTAAGCACTGAAGTTAATTTAATGTGTCACTCACTGAGTCACTCATTCACTGACTCACTCAATCACTCACTCGCTCACTCACTGATTCATCTCCAATCAGTGTTTTCAAGTTAAGGAAGGCAGTCTTGTCATCCTGGGTAACTCCAAACCTGAGTAATGTCCGACCAACAGGAGACCCTCAGGCTGAGCACTCAGCTACTGCTCAGACAGAAAAAGGTGTTCATGCCTATACTGCAGGAAACCACCAGAAGCAGCGAAGGGAAGGGGAGATAAGCTGGACAAGGCCTTGTTTTTGTCAATCTGTGGGAAATGGGATCTGTGCTGTAGCCTGTCCAGGGGGAGGGTTTACTCCAGTCAGACTGAGGTGGGGTTGGCAGGGGGCACAGTGATGCTCCAGTCAATGTGGGGGTGTACCAGTGCTCCTGTCAGTGCATGGGTCATGGGCAATGCACAGCAACCTGCCTGATTGTAGTGTGGTGCGTAGGCCATATTCACTCCAGGGTGAGTGTAGCTAGATTTTCTTCCAGCCAGTCTGCTCCAACCACACTGAGGGTTATCTCCTCTGTAGTCAGTCCAGGAGACATGGCTGTAGTCTGTCCTGGAAGGAAGGGCGGGAATAGGGGAGAGCCTCAGACTGATGTCAGTCTGAACATATTGAAGGGTCTGTCAAAGAGTGTTGCCTGTGGAACAGTCTGGGCTCTACCCAAGACAGGAAATGGTCACCATTTTGGAAGGAAGTTGAATGGTTCAGTCCGGGAGGTGAAAGCAGAGGGTTGAATACTGGGGCTTGGGAGGTATTTAATCAACGAAACTCAATATGCTTGTCTCCTCAATCTGGAAAGGGCAAAGGTCAGAAAGGGCCTTGGAACCACAAGTGTAAGGGGTGCCATAAATGGTTGGGAAGCCCAGCAGTTAGAAGGAAGGGCTCTGCAGCAGTAGGTGAGGATAGACAGTCATACGGGCAGCTTGGATGGTGAAGCTGTGAAGACGGAACAGAATAATGAGGGAATCTGGTAGATGACAGAGAGGGACGGTTGGTCCTCAAACAGCTCAATGAGCAAATTGGCTCTCATGATACCAATCGTGTAACACTCTCTTGAAGTCAAAATAGCTGCAGCTGAAGTGAGGAGTGTTTTGAGAATTGCGTCTTGCTTGTTTCAGCTGATTGAAGGGACCCCTACTGATCCTGAGTCCGATGGATGGAGAATCTCACTAGGTTGGCTTCAATTGCCCCAACCACCAGTGCGCAAACCATCAGAGCCCAACGAGACCTCATGGATTCATGAACCAGAGTATATTGTGGCCTAACTGCCACCTCAGGATGTCTCTGGGATGTACTAAGTGGTGCAGCTAGATGGTAAATGCAAGGAATAAGCTGCCCCCTTAGCGCAGGCCATCTCATTCTGCCATCCCATCTGGGTGCCACCGCTACACAAAAAGAAGGGTAGCAGTAGGGGTGGTGGTCTGGGGTGGGGTTTGGTGATTTCTTGCAGTGTGATCATGCCAAGGCCCCAGCAAAAAGGATCTGCTTCAACCTTCCTGTAGGGAAGGATGGGTCAGTGCAGGGTTGATGAGTTTGAAGTTTGGTTCCAGGGACACCATGGCTGCAGCATTAAGTGCAGGTTTTGTCGGTATGTTCTCCGGGGAGTTGAAGCAGTTTGGTGGTTTGAAGCTGCAAAAATGCTAGGTTCATCTTTTGAACTCTATGATTTTTCTGATGATTAACAGGATCTGTCGTAACCCTGAGATACATGTCCCCCAGGAGGGCTTTCTACCAAGCATCTTTCAGAGGTAAAATTCCTCATTGGTTCACCTGATTTTCAAATGAAGAAGGAAGCCATTTGGATCCACTGTACTTCTGCTGGTTCGTTGAAAGAGCTGTCAAATTAGTCTGATTTCCACACCTGCATAATTTCTTTCCTTTTCAAGTATCTGTCAAATTCTCTTTTCAAAGTTGGTCTGGAATTTATTTCCAGCTGGCTTTCATGTAGTGCATTCTAAATCAACAGAACTCACAGCATTAAAAAAAAACTTCTTATCTCTATGGAAGAAAGAATTAACTATACATTTCGGGGAGGCGCTGCCCCTAGTGGTATTATCGCTGGACTGTTAATCCAGAGACCCAGGTAAAGTTCCAGGGACTGCGGTTTAACTTGCCAGCACAGCTGATGGTGGAATTTGAATTCAATAAATATCTGGAATTGAAGAGTCTAATGACCATGAATTAATTGTTGATTGTTGGGAAAAACCCAACTGGTTCGCTAATGTCCTTGAGGGAAGGAAACTGACATCCTTACCTGGTCTGGCCTACAAGTGACTCCAGACCCACAGCAATGTGGTTGACTCTTAATTGCTCTTTGGACAATTAGAGATGAACAGTAAATGCTAGCCTAGCCAGCAAAGCCCTCGTCCTGTGAATGATTTTAAAAAAATACTCTAAGGATATCTACTGAGCACATGCATACGGAGCTATGATACAATGATGGCAGATCACATAGAACTGGTACCTGAGTATGATTCCAAAAAATTTCCTCATGTCTTATATCTGGTTATGTCTAATAAAGCCCATTAATGTCCCCTCACCTGAATGTATATCTGATCTTTCTACATGGGATAATGATGACCCAGACCCCCAAGAATCAGACACAGGGAGCAAGGAGAGTCTGAAATGAAATGTGATACACGAGCAGAGGTATCAAATCTTGTCGATATTTTATTATTTTTGTGTGGCTTTGAATATTGTTCAAGTCGTGGAAATTGTAGACATTGAAGTTAATTCAATGTGACAGGATTCACTTTCCTTTCCAGGTGCTCCACCCTAGCACTAGAAGATAATACATATCCTACATTTTTTTCAACAGAGAGCTAAATTGTCTTCTTATTTCGCTGAATCCACCAATTCCAAGCAGCAAAACAAAAGCCAGTTAGAGGGAGAAATCTCACTCTGTGAGAAACACTACAGGAAAGCAGTAAGAGACCAACATCTGAAATCTCAGCTGCTGTCAGCTATATCTCCAACCCATCAGACATGAATGGGTCTTTGTCCAATTTGTAGACACTGCAGCAAAATGTAAAAGACCTGTCAATGCTGCAGGATAGATGCAACCAGTGAGCATATTGCCATGTCACTTGAACAGCCAGCAGCTGAAGAAAACCTTGCACCACTTCAATCACAAATAAACACAAGTGAAACAGAAACCTTAAAAAGTTTCTCCAGCCAGCAGAGTGATCTGAGATGTCTGAGATTATGCAGTTATAAAGAGATCCTCGATCATGCATGAAAGACGCCTCAAAGCATTGGACTTTGAAGATTCAGGAAGGGTGGATGGTAGAAGTCATACCTTTGAAACCATTCACAGGAAATATCAACATGAACTTGACACAGTCAAAGGGAAAATGCAAACCTCTGAAATGGACAGCAAAATGGCAGTTCAACAGCTGCAAAAAGCTAATAAAAAGTCTTCCAGGGAAGAAGACGTGCTGATATAGCAAGATCCGGTGGACAGTCAAATGAGTGAACATAAACACCCAGTTCTAAGGAAGAGTCACTGGACCCAAAACGTTAACTTTGATTCTTTTGTTCACAGATGCTGCCAGACTTGCTGAGCTTTTCCAGCAACTTCTGTTTTTGTTCCAGACTTTAATAACCACCACCAAACATAAGCAGACAGCATCTTCTGGAACCCTACAGACTCCAGCTCCATTTTTATGGGGTATGAAGTTCCTATGACAAAGTGTCTTATCCACATGCTATCTTAAATTGAAGCTATCATTATCCTTTTACTCGACATGTCTCCCTAAATCTTTGTTCCCATTGGCAATGTACTCTACTTACATACTTTCCACACCTACTTTGCCCAAAGTTCTAATGTTTTCCAGGGAATGTCTGCAGGGTAGTTTCACTGACTTTTCTAAATATGTGTGGAGTTCCTGTGGAGGTTATGGAGAATCAGTGCATGTCAAATTACTTCTCTGAGGTTCTTTAGCTCTGTCTCTGTCATCAGTAGCTATCACGTCACCATTTCCTCTTGAGGATCAGGGTATGATGGATATCCAGCAACTGAACTGTTTGATTTTCACACTTACTGTTCTTTTCTGTGACTAACCTGATCTTTTAATCTTAGCTTTGTGCCACCTCTGTGCTTTACTTCAGGCTCTTCTTGTCATTTGGTGCCCCTTCTGTAGCACTGGTCACAATTGTCATGATGTAGTGAAACAAAGTCAACATTCAGTGAACATAGAACAATACCAGAATTCACACAACACCAGGTAATAGTGCTACAGGTTTATTTGAAATCACAAGCTTTCAGTGTGCTGCTCCTTCATCACTTCACCTGACAAAGGTGCAGTGCTCTGAAAGCTTGTGATTTCAAATAAACCTGTAGGACCAAGACTTGATGCTGTGTAATCCTGACTTTGTCCACCCCAGTCCAACGCCAGCACCTCCACATCATAGAACTGTACAGCGCAGGAACAGACCCTTCGACCCACCATGTCTATGCTGGCCATGGTGCCATTCCAAACTAGTCCCATCTGCCTGCATACAGTCCATATCCCACTATACTTTGTCTGTTGATGTATCTGCCTAAATGCCTCTTAATCATTGTTATCATATCTACTTCTACTACCTCCCCTGGCAGCACATTCCAGATACCTACCAGGCTCTGTGTAGAAAAAAAATCTCCTCATACATCTTCTTTAAACTTTTCCCTCCCACCTTAAAACTATGCCCCCTAGTATTTGATATTTCTGCCCTCGACAAAACACTCCAACTATCCAGACTATCCATTCACGCTTTGGATATCAAGTCCAACAATTTTAGCTCCTTAACAGCTTCACCCCAACCCCCCACACCAGACCTTGTCATCACATGGGCTGCTACCACAATTAGCAGCTATTTATTCTCCTCGGCTGACCTTTACCCATTCCTTCATCTGCTCAACTGCACTTCTCTGTCTCTCCTTCTGGGCTCCATCTCAACCTGTCGTTTATTTCTGCTCTCTCCCCCACCCCATGTTCAGTATATAGATAAACCTCTTCCCAGTCACAATCAGTTCGGAAGGCGGATCACTGAACCTGAAATGTTAACTCTGCTTTCTCTCCACAGATGATGTCAGATCCGCTGAGTTTCTCCTGCAATTTCTGTTTTTGTCTCAGATTTCTAGCATCCACAGTTATTTGTGTTTTTTTTAAAATCATTATTAGATTGCTCCTTATGCACACGCTCAGTAGCTACTCTTAGAGCAAAGGTCCAAATTGGGGCATTCCAATATTCAACTGTCAAAAATTATGGATCTGCACAAACAGGACCTGGGCTCTGCCATTGTGCCTCATCAGGGAGTCATGGAAAAGCTTGGGGGTCTTTTCAGTGAATAGGTAGAAGCACAAACTGGAGATCAAACTAAGCTTCTACAGATAAAGAAGCTTAAAGTCAAGCATCAAAAGGAATTTGAACAGATCAAATTAAACAAGAACTCCAGCAGTGCCACTACCTCCTAGAGACTGTTGACCTAAATGCCTAGCCATTAGCAGTCTCACAAACTATCAAACCTCAGAGACTGAGATAGAAGAGTTTACAGAAGGTTTCCACAAATCCTTTACTGAAACAACTCTGATACAATCTGTGCAACAAAAAGATGCCTTAATGATGGAAATAGTGTCTCTTTTACTGAAACATTCAAGTTTGAAACTCACTAGGAATTATTAGCTAATGGAAACATTCTGCTGCAATAAATGTGTAATGATCTTGAAGAGTTTCTTGAAAGGGAGAACACAAATCTTGTTTAACTTTACAGAAGTCTATCAGGGAGAAGCAAGCCCTTGTTTTTGATGGAGATCATCTGAAGAGTGATGATATTCTTTTGAAAAGAGGTTCAGAAATGAATGGGAACATAAACGCAGAACTTAAGCCCTTGACATTTTGCCAATCTGAACGTTAGACAATGAGTAAGGCTAGTCGTTAGGTTAAATATTCTTTCCATTCTGTAATGCTGCAATTCACCACCTAGCCTGCAGGCCACAATGCTCCACATTAATTTCTTCTGGATCCTCTCATCCTGGTTGTGTTGGAGTTCTGGAAATGTTTTTGTTTGCATGGGAGCAGCCTCGTACTGAAGCTGGAGTACAACTGATGTTGCTGCTTACAGAGGGTTTATTCCTAGCTCAGAATGCCACATGATGGGAAAGGGAAAATCGTCGATCATCATCTTCCTCTTCAAGAGGTTTTGACCATCTGGATGCTGCAGGGTTGTCAGTTCCCACAACTTATTTTCTGATTAGTCTTCACTGCCATACAGTCCAGGAATCAGCTGTCTCCTGAAGCTGCCATCTCACTCCATTTTGCAAGCTCCTCTAGGCAGCATCTTCCTCTTCTCTATAAACAACAGGAAAATAATGTCAGCTTTGACCTTTCCTGTTAGTCCTGCTTCTCAATATTTCTCATCTCCCAGGTACAGCTTGCATTGTAATGATAATAGTTAATTAATGTGGGATGAACCACTCAGGCTAATACAATATAATAACTAGATGACCTGATGACAATTACAGGGACAAGGGCTGGAGATACATGGGACACCATCACCTGCAAATTCCTCTCTAAGCCACTCACCATCTTGACTTGGAAATATATCACCATTCCTTCAAGTGTCATGAGATCAAAATCCTGGAATTCACTCCCCAATAGCATTGTGGGGGTAGTTACAGAAAATGAATTGCAACAGCTCAATAAGATCACCTACCACCACCTTCTCAGGGGTAATTAGAAATGTACAATAAGAGCTGACCTAGCCAGTGACACCTACATCCCATGAATGAATCTAAAAAGGCACTCCAAATGGAAGTTTCTGAAGTTGGATTTATTCTGAGGTTAAGACCGGAAATATTGTAAAATTACAGTGCGTCTCTCAGCAATCGGCTTGCCTGAATAATGATGTTGGTGGTGACTGTTATTGGCTTGTACTCAATCACTTGTCTCGCTATTCTCGATAATCAGTGCTCTATTTGAGCAAGGCAGTTGGTGCAGTATGTTATTTAAACTGGTCATACCTTTATTTATAGATATTCTAATTCATCTGTTCAGACATGTTGTGAGGCACCTTTGAATCAGTGGAACTTGAACCTGGGCCTCCCTGGCTCAGAGTAAGAGACAGTACCACTGCATCACAAGAGACCAATACTTACAGGTTGAAACATTGCAAGCATGCACCTGCTAACTTGACCGCACAACTGTTTCAATAAGCCTCTGTGAGCTTAAGTGAAACCCCACTTCATCTCCTTGATATATGATTAACAACTAAGTCTTTGATTTCAATGGAAGTAAAATCCAGGAGAGCTATAAAGCAGGCTACCACTTCCCTACTACCTTTTAATTTGCACTATTGTACAAAGCCAATATTAATCCCTTGTTTTGTTCCACTTGTATCTTGACCATTTAGAGATGCAGTGAATGGGATACGTTGAACTTGCTTTAAGTTCCCTTACAAGGTAATTCACTGAAATCACACTTCCTGCCATGCAGCCTTCATCACTGAGAGCATATGTCAGAAATTCAGGTGAGTTTCTGCATCAGCAGTTCAGGTGCAGACAGTAAATAGTGCCTTCTCGAAATATCCTGATAATGGTAATGGCAAGCATGACTTTCTCAGTACCTGTGTGTCTGAATATGTATGTTATACACGGTGTTCTGTGTCTATGTTTTCTCCATCTGTTCCTGTCCCATTTGCTGGCTGCTACATTTTAAGTCATTTTCTTTGTTCAAGAGTTAGACACTCTTTCTTTGAACATGGGTGCAATACAGTTTATACAAAAGGGACTGATGTGTCTTGTTAGCCGTGACATAGTGAGGAGCACTGTCACTACTGAGCCAAAAGGTCATGAAGCCTAATTCCACTCCAGGCTAGCACATTGCGACAGTACTTAGGGAATACTACCCTGACAGAGACTCTGTCCTTCAGATGGTATGTCCCACCTTCTGATCAGGGACTGGATGTAAAATATCTCACGACACCAATTCAAAAAGGAAGCAGAGAAATTTGACTTATTTACTTATTGTCATGTCTATTTCGTTACAAAATACAGTGAAAAGTTCTAGTGTTGCCGGTCTTAAAACACAGAAAAAATAAACCAAAATGTTGAATATAAAGGCAGAAAAATGAAGAAAAAGTGTCCTACTTTACAGTCCTTCTTGTTAAGTGCTCCGTCACGGGGCATGGGCCTGGTAGCCAGGCACGAGCCCCCTTTGCTGGAACGAAAGTGGTCGCTCCTTGGCAGCCATCTTGTCTCCTCCGATGCCCTCACCATTATGAGTCCTCAATGGACCTGGGCAATGCAAATGCCACCAATGCCTCTGGATACCGCAATTGCCCAAACTCGTCTCCACCGCAGTAACCGTGAGTTGTTGCTAGGGACACCTAGATGATGCAGAAGCCTCTGGAAACCAAAACTCCCCACTGATGCAGTCGCCATGGAGTCTGCACTGTGGGCCTAGTCATCTTCACTGATGCTGTCACCACCACCGAGCTCTTCACCGAGAGGTAAGTAAAGTAAAACAGAAGAGAAAAAAGAAATGAGGGAAGGAAAGAGAGAAGAAAAACAGATGGTGCGACATGCCCTGGGCTCAGAAACTCTACTTCACCGCCATTTTATTGGCAGTTCTCCTGTTCTATAGAAAGGTCAATGGTCGGGTAGTGACCTAATAATCAGAAAATCACTGGGCTAAATGTTTTCTGTGTTTACATTGAGGTCTTTAACTCAATAGATGAATTGAACTGGTGACATTGTGTGACTGGCTGAAGTTCTGACTTAGAACAGGCGCAGTGCACCCTATGTGTTATGTACCATATGTCAGCAAAACAACATGTGGTTGAACACAGGGTATGCCATGTGAAGATCATACAGTTGATTGGGAAGGAAGAAAAGCTGTGAGGAAATAGCCTACTTCAGCAGCCATGAGCAGGCTGGCCTGGGGTCAAGGCTTTTGAAAATCAAAAGATAAGCCACCTTTCAGAGAAAATAAGCAGATGTCCTAATAGGTGAAAGCACAAAATTAACCATGATGGACGACACATTTGTGATGTTTTCCAGGAATCAAACTGATCAATCACTGAAGACAATGTCAAAGTTCGATCACACAGGCAGCTCCATGGTAAACAATTGTAAAAGAATGCACCTCAAACCAACAGCGAGCTAGCTCAGCAACATGAATCATCTGATCAAAGACCAGAGATTGAGACAGAGCAGGTTAATCATTTGTTTCAGTCTGATCCTTGGGCAAGTCCACGTAAACTGTGTTACTAGTGATTGTAAGCGCAGTACCCGTAAGTTTGTGATGTATGACTATCATTGCAATATTTTGTCAGAAATCTTGCTTTAATAAAGGACAATTGGTCACATGTTATTGTTAACACTGCTCTGGGTTATCGATAGCTGGAGTAAACCCGACAGACCAGGGAAGTTAGGAAGAAAAATCTATGATTGTTGGCAATTGCACGTCCTCTGAAAACCAGCCCTTACCTCCTAATTCCCTGACCTCCCTCTCCCAATGACACATATCCTACCAGAAGAGTATAGAACATAATTACCTCACACCAGTGGATCCCCGAGGAAGAATCACAGGATCTCTACAGTGTGAAAAGAAGCCATTCGTCCCATCAAATCCACTGAAGACAGTCCCACCCAAATCCAGCCCCGTACCACATCGCTGTAACCCTGCATTCCCAATGGCTAATCCACCTAGGCCTGCACAACCCTGGATACTACGGGCAATTTAGCATGGCCAATCTACCAAACCTGCACATCTTTGGACTGTGGGAGGAAACTGGGGCTCCCAGAGAAAATTTACACAGACACGGGGAGAATGTGCAAAGTGCGTGCAGGTGTTCATCCGAGTGTGGAATGGCACCCGGATCCCTGGTGCTTGAGGCAGCATTGCTAACCACTGGATCACTGTGCCACCCCAAGGAGCAGACCTCACAGTGGACTTTAGGACCTGGAAGACATCAGCCTCAGACTGGCCACCAAATTCTGTTGCCAGTGTCAAGGCTGTGAAAGCTAAGGAAGCAGCCTATGATCTGCCTGGAAACTCTGAATGAGCTGATAGGCAAGAAATAGTTTGAGGTTTCTCAGTGGCAGGGGTTGGCATATTATTTATTACTGAACAAACTTATTGCTAAATCATTTGAGAAAAGGGAAGATTTCACCCAATCAGCCTAAGAGAGCTGCAAATGCGTACTGAATTCACATCTCACTTTTGAGTTGCGTGCATATATTGTCCTTACATTTCTGAAGATTGCAGAAGGAATCCAATTAATTCCAAGAGAGAAACTGCTTTAGGAATAAATCATTGTTATCCGACTGGTCAAGTGTGACCAGTCGAAATGTTCACGGGTTTCTTAGACTAATGGCAAAACCCAGAAAGGAGATTTCTTGATGGATTCTCCATGGAGATGATCTATATTGGTGTAAAGGAATTGTTTTATGCAGTCAACTGGAAGGAAGCCGCAGAGCTGGTTAGCAAGGTTAGATCACACCGAATGCAGACAGAACTAGCTATCTGGATACAGAACTCGCTGAAAAGTAGAAGACAGAGGGTGGTGGTGGAGGGTTGCTTTTCAGCCTGGAGGCCTGTAACCAGCAGTGTGCCACAAGGATCGATGCTGGGTCCTCTGCTTTTTGTCATTCATGTAAATGGTTTGGATGTGAACAGACAAGGTTTGGCTAGTAAGTTTGCAGATGACACTAAAATTGAAGGTGTAGTATACAGCAAAGAAGGTTACCTCAGTGTACAACAGGACCTTGATCACCTGGGCTAATGGGCCAAGGTGTGGCAGATGGAGTTTAATTTCGATAAATGTGAGGTGCTGCATTTTGGAAAGGCAAATCAGGGCAGAGCTTATACGCTTATGGTAATGTCCTGGGGAGTGTTGCTGAACAAAGAGACCTTGGGGTGCAGGTTCATAGATCCTTGAAAGTGGAGTTGCAGGCAAATAGGATAGTGAAGAAGACATTTGGTACGCTTGTCTTTATTGGTCAGTGCATTGAGGATAGGAGGTCATGTCACAGCTGTATAGGACATTGGCTAGGCCACTATTGGAATGCTGTGTGCAATTCTGGTCTCCCTGATATAGGAAGGATGTTGTGAAACTTGAAAGTGTTCAGAAAAGATTTACAAGGATGTTGCCGGGATTGGACAGTTTTAGCTATTGGGAGAGGCTGAATAGGCTGTGGCTATTTTCCCTGGAGTGTCGAAGGCTAAGGGGTGACCTTATAAAGGTTTATAAAATCATGAGGGCAAGGATAGGGTAAATAGACAAGGTCTTTTCCTAGAGGTGGGGGAGTCAAAAACTTGAGGGCGTATGTTTAAGATGACAGGGGAAAGATTTAAAAGGGACACAAAGGGCAACTTTTTCATGCAGAGGGTGGTATGTGTTTGGAAAGAGCTGCCAGCGGAAGTTGTGGAGACTGGTACAATGACAACATTTAAAAGGCATCTGGATGGGGATATAAACAGGAACGGTTTAGAGGGAAAAGGTCCAAATGTTGATAAATAGGACTAGACTTATTTAGGGAACCTAGTTGACATGGATGAGTTGGATGGAGGGTCTGTTTATATCTCTACAACACTATGACTCAATAAGTTAAAAGATCAATCAAAACATTTTGTGCTCATCATCATTGAGGAGAGACCAGAAGATAAAAACTTTTCAGAAAAATCAGTACCGAGAACAAAAATGAGAGGTACAACCCACTTGAGCTCATTGACAAATCATTAATCTTTATCTGTTCAGATAGTTGGCTGAATAAATGGAAGCAGCTGATTTGTCTTTGGTGTTGCAGTTCGATAGGAACATTTCAGTTTATCATCTTCCAAAAAAGTATTGTTGGTGCCAGTGACAAAGAAAACGCAAAGTGAGCAGCAAAAGTTTTGGAACATGACTGAGGGTGTGAAAATGTCAGGTTCATCAGTAAGCCAACCACAAAGGCTGGCCAACCTCATCAAAAAGTTAACATATAGAGCTTAAATGCTTCCGCACTGCAGAGATTCCAGAATTCTGTGATTCTAATGCAGGTATTTCAGCAGGTTGAGAATGAAGATCTTCTTGAACAAACTGGAGATCAGTCGTGTCAGCTATGGAAGACAAGCAAACATTCATAGATTAAGGAAATGGTCACAAATACAAAATGGGAAGATCTGAAAATCCAGGTTACTGCAAACAAGAAAGTATTTGTTTCCATGGAGCAGCCATCCCTCACACTGGACATCCAAAAGATTAATGATCTTCCCAGATCAGGTTACGAGATAACATTTGACTGAGTGTGATATCAAGGAACCCTAGCAAGACTGGAGTCAATGAGAATCGGGAGCAAAATCACTGCTGGTTGGAGTCATTTCTGGTAAATAGGAACGTGGCTGTGATTGTTGGAGATCAGTCATCTCAGCTTCAGGACATCTCCTCAGGGTAGTGTCCTAGGCCCAAACAACTTCACCTGCTTCATCACTGACTTTCCCTCCATCGCAAGGTTAGAAGTGGGGATGTCCACCAATGTTCAGCACCATTTGCTGCTCCTCAGATACTAAAGCAGTCCATGTTCAAATGCAACAAGATTTGGACATATCCAGGCTTGGGTTGATAAGTGGCAAGTAACATTTGTGCCACAAAAATGCCACCTCCAATAACAGACAATCAAACCTTTGTCCCTTAAATTCAATGGTGTTACCATCACTGAAGCCCCCACTATTAACATCCTGGGGGTTACCACTGACCAGGAACTCAATTTGACTCACCACATAAATACAAGAGCAGGCCAGAGGCTAGGAATACTGTGGCAAGTAACTCACCTACCGACTCCTCAAAGTCTGTTCACCATCTACAGAACACATGTCAGGAGTGTGATGAAACACTTCCCACTTGCCTGGATGGATGCAGCTCCTGTAACAGTCAAGAAACTTGATACCATCCAAGGTAAAGCAAACTGTTCAGTAGGCATCCCACCCACGGACATCCACTTCCTCCACAACCAGCAGTCATCAGCAGCAGTGTGTACTATCTACAAGATGCACTGCTGAAATTCACCAAAGATCCTCAGACAGCACCTTCCAAACCCATGACTACTTCCTTCTTGAAGGGCAAGGGCAGCAGATACATAGGAACACCACCACCTTCAAGTTCCCCTCCAAGCCACTCACCATCCTGACTTGGAAATATATCACTAATCCTTAAGTGTTGCTGGAATTCTCTCCAAAAGGCTATTGTGGGTCAACTTACAGCAGATGGGCCTGCATGATTCAAGATGGCAGCTCATCACCCTCTTCTCAGGGGCAACTAGGGACAGAGCATTAATGTTGGCCAGCTAATGATGCCCATGTTCTACAAGTGAATAAATAAAACTATTAATGTTAGCAGGGAAGAGTTCCTATGCAAAGGAAATTCAAGATATTAAAGATCCTCCTGGAAAGTTAATGGACCAGCTACTGAGATTGGAATAATGAAACATTCAAACCACCTGACCTTGTGAAGGCAGAAAGATAGGATAGTGCTAGGTGTAAATGGGTGGACAAAAAGTGCTTTTGGGAAGATATTGTATCAGAAAGTGGTTCTGAAAGAGTTAATCTGAAGCTGCATGAAGTTCCAGCCAATCTGATGATGTCACACAGTCTTGGACTGTGGAAGAAACATCTAGTTTTGGAATTCAATTGATATTGTAATGTCATCCTGGGCTGCTGTTATGCCTCGATCATGAATGCTACTTACTGCTTTCATGCAATAAACAATATTTTGCTGTGTCAGATAAATGCATCTTCTGTTCAGACTCAATAGTGGTATATCCTTTATCACTGCTAACTGAATGGGCTGGATTTTCTGAGGAATGGTAAGCAGACACAATATGCCACTCCTTTCCTTTCTTTTTCATGAAATGGAAGAGCTCCTGTTTTCTGACAGGAGATTCTAATCAGGGCTCCTCCAGAAATGCAGATCCATACCTCCATTCTCTCACAGTGTAGAACTGTCAAGGAAAGGCAAAACCATGCACTTTTTCTCACAGCATTGAGGTGTCATGTTCTGAAATTTAATGATTCAACATCACAGACAGCCACTTTGATAAGTCCTGTGAAAGGATAAGCAGATATATGTGAGATTTGAGTGCCAGGAAAGTAGGGGGTCAGATGCATAAGGATGAGGGTGGCAAGTGGTTAGCAGGTAGGGTAGCAGGTAGGTAGGCCCCAAATTAAGTTCTGAAGAAGGGTCACCTGATACAAAATTTTAACTCTGTTTTCTCTTCATGGATGCTGCCAGACCTGCTGAGTTTTTCCCAGCAGTTTCTGTTTCTGCTTCCAAAGTAAGTAGGTTATCATGGTGCAAGGTAGCAGGGAGGATAAATAAGTGATGGCATGTTTAGGGTGGGTCTGGATGTGTGGGTCTGGCGGGGGGAGGTAGGGAATGCTGGGGGAGATGGTGGGGTCAGGCGTTGAGTCCTGGAATGGGCAGGGTGCAAGGGAGGTTGTCCAGTGACAGATAGCTGGGGGAGGCAGGGAGGTGTCAGGTCTGGAGTGGGGGAAGTGGGGGTCAGATCCATTGGTGTGAATGAATGCTGATTTACTGTCACTTGTACTCTACAATGAATACCGCGGTAAAACACAACGCAAAGCTTCAACTGTCACTGTTTGAATACTTCAAGTGCAAAAAGACAAAGTTGAAAGAAAGTTCATTTTCGCTCTGTTGCCTTCACCATGAGTCCCGAGCCCTGAGCTGGCCAACCGATGATACCCGCACCACCATTTGCTTCGGACCCACTCTTCAGGAGACACCTCTTTGTCGCTGGGCCCACCCCACTGATGGGCTGCTGATGCTGGGTCCCATGCTAGACCCACCCTTGCCCTGCAATCCCCACCTCCGCTACTACCACTGCCTCACAGACAACCAGGAGACTCTGGCTCTTACCCCACCTTAACCAGGAACTGCAGCTACTGCCACACCGATATCCAGGAGACCACCCCACCCACCCCCCTCCATGCCTCCCACAACCACGAGTCCTTGCTGAAGCAACTGCCTTGCCAATGCCTGGAGTCCCTGCTCCAGTCCCACCCTGAGTCAGGAATCCCTGGGTCCACCACCAGGCCAGGCTGCTGTCTTGCTAAAAGTCCTGCTCCACTGCTTCCCTCCATGATGTCACCCCCTCTGCCACCGCCAACAGGAAGACGACAAAGTAGAAATAAAAGAAAACGAAAAGGGTAAGGAAGGAAGGGAAGAAGTGTCCACCCGGAGTGGACAGGCCCAGAAGCCCAAATGCTACCTACCTTGCTGGCACTGCCATCTTGGATTGAGGGGGCTAATGGTGCAGAGAAGGGAAATGGGGATCCTTTCTAGTAGCAAGGCAGGTGGGTCAAGCCCGAAGCAAGAGTGGTCAGGGCCAGTCGGAAACTGAGGGTAAGGGGTTCTGTGGATTGGGTTTGGTGGCAGCCAGAAGTAGCAGAGGGTGCTTGGGTTCAGTGCTGGGGCAAAGGAGGGCCAAGTCCCGTGAGGGACAAGGGAGATTGGGTCTGGCAGTGAGGGAACGAGAGGAAGGAAAGTCTGGATTAGGTTTAGGGCTTTTGCTTCCCAGGGCTGGGAAAGTGTTGACTCAGTGTAGAGGTGTCTGGGCAAGGTCTTGATGGAGTTCTGAGAGGTAAGTTGGTGGCCATTTGAACAATTACTTAGTGTTAGACTAGGTTTTTGATTTTCCAACATAATTATTTTCTTTACTGCCGAAGACCCTCAAATTCTCCAATTCAAAGGATGCTTTCAGAAAATTCCAAGCGTCAGGAAATTACCCTTCAGAATCTTCATTTTACTGGGTAGTTCCTTCAAAGTCAGCTCCATCTACACTTCAGAAACAATTATCTGGCCATCAGGAAATCCTGATTCTTATAGAAAGGAGGATTCTGGCAGTATACTATCCCAACCAGTAAAAAAAAAACAGCGGCAAGTTTGGTACCACAACATCTGACAGTTGTGAATACACAATTGTGCCTCACAACTCAGCAAAGAAGCAGTAATCGAATTCAATCAGCATATGAGGTACAAAGTAATATAAAATGTAGGGAAACGACTTACACAAATACCAAGATATGTAATATTTTAGACAACTGATAGAAGTTCAAAAATCAGAAAAGGCTCAGAGTGGACTTCTTTTTATCAATGTATTAAGAGAGTGGCTGGGGAATATATGGTTCCATTACATACGGACAAAGGTGACAGATAACTCAGTAAAGGCAGATTTATTAAATAAATACTTTCTATCTGTTTTCACAGTGGAGGAAAAGGATAAAACAGAATGGATGCTGAAATCAATCAAGGGGAGCAAGTTACAGATTTTCATCTCAGCTCCGAGAAAAATAAATGGGATTTAGGATAAATAAATCTCCACAACCTGGTGTGTGCCATCCTAGTCACATTTAATTTAATCCCAGGTTACTCCTAATCTCTAGATTTTAATCGTAAATTATACTCAGTCCCTTCAGTTTTTCAGTAAATTACACACAGTGCCTACACTTCAATCCCAGCCACACTCAGTCCCTACACTTTAATCCCAGTCACAGTCTGTCCCTACACTTTAATCCCAGTAACACTTAGTCCCTATAGTTAAACTCGAGCTTGCACTCAGTCCCTTCTGTCATGACTTTTGTGGCTGCAGCATGAAAGAGCTTTTGACGTTCTATCAGTTTGCAGTAAATTAAATTCAAATTTAGAAGAAACTGAAATCTTTTATTTTCTTTATGTCAGGCATTTCCCCATTGTTCTGATCTGAGTCGGTGGTAACAGGACACTGCTGATCTGTGAATGTGATTTGATAATGAACAGGACTTTATGTATTTGGATCGATGGGGTAATAATAATTCCAGAAGAGGACAAGTAGCTGAGTGCAGCACTCTTTGCATTTCCTCCATATAACAAAATAACGATGGATTGGTTAATAACGTAATCAGGTTACAATCGAACAGGATCGACAGAGATGTCAACATAGAGTGCATTGTTGCATTGACTGTGTGCACTATCCTCCTATAACTATGGAGAGACTATCATGTGAACACAGTTTCTACTTCATTAGGAAATAAGGTTAAATATGAAGGCATTGTTGGAGTAGATATCAGTTTATAAATTAGAGCACTAAATTCAGTACATTCTCCATCTGTTTTCTGTGAGTGCAGACTTGGATGACAATGTGTGATTCACCTACCTTTACATTGTTGACTAGATCTGGAAATGTGTACCCTTCTACAGACCCCACCCCAGTTGCGTTCATCTTTCCACATCTCACAATTATGTTGGCTCAATCTGTGCTGAGAACTTCCTGGACACAGTCTGCTCTCTGGGACCCATATCTGTATCAACAACACATCAGTCCTTGCAGTTTAATCCCAAATTGCACTCAGTCCCTTCAACTTAATTCTAAATTATACTCAATCCTTTTAACTTAATTCTAAATTACAACCAATCTCTTCAGTTTAATTTAAATTAAACTTAGCCTCTTCAGTTTAATTCCAAATTACATGTGGTCTGTACAAGTTAAAACCCATTACACCCAGTCCCTACAGTTTAATCCCAGTGACCTGATTTCATGGTGAGAATCTTTGGATACAGACTATACCTTGGTACGACCAGCTAGTTATCTCTTAGCCTGCACAGTGAGTATCGACGCAGAATTCAATACATGAACTTTGCAGCAGAGCTTCAAACTGTCATTATCCACCCCCCACTCACACAGTTGTCCGCAGGGGTACTGGGATGTGAGCAGAAGTGGAAATCCTGGCTGCTCATTAGACTTGCTTAGCGCCATTCATTCTCATGATCGCATCTGACTTGGCACTGACTTAAACAAGAATACTTTCCCGATATCACACCAGGGACTGTGCTTACCCACTCAATGGGGGAGATCCAGAAATTCCCATTTTCTTATAACTTGCTCATCAGAAGCAAGCGAAGGAGGTCACTAACTGGTCTCCTCAGGTAATATTCAATAGGATGATAACATGCTGTAACATGGGGATCACCCATCTCAGGTCTTATCGCCGAAGCAGTGCTGCGGAGACTGGAACGCACAGCCCTTCCTATAATCCAATCAAAACTGTGGATAAGATACGTGGACGACACATTCGTAATAATCAAACACGCAAACATAGAAGAAACCCATCAACCTGTTAACAGCATCTTCGCAAGCGTAAAATTCACTAGAGAGAAAGAAAACAACAAACAGCTCCCTTTCTTAGACGTAATTGTAGAGAGGCTAACTAACAGCGAATTCCAGACCCGAGTGTAGAGGAAGACCACGCACACGGACCAAATCCTGAACTTCAATGGTAACCACCCTCTCATACACAAACAAGGTTGCATTAAGACACTGTTTAAATGAGCCATATCACACTGCAACACCCCAGAACTCTGGAGAATGGAAGAGGAACACCTGCACAAAGTATTTACCGACAATGGATACCGAAGAAGTTTCATCTACCAATGCCTACAAAACTAACAACAGTCACAGGACATGTACAACAGAAGACATTTGTAACTCTACCCTACATCAAAAATATATCAGAAATGCCAGCCAGGCTCCTTAGACCGCATGGGATCATGCATCCACACAAAGGTACATCATCACTGCATCAAATGCTATCAAAGACTAAAGATTCCATACCGACAGTCAACAGGACTAATATGAAATACAAAACCTCATGCAGCGAGTGCAATAAACATTACATCGGACAAACAAGGAGGAAACTGATGACCTGGATACATGAACACCAGCTGGCAGTAAAAAGACACGACCGATATTCACATGTCTTGTTACACACAGACAATGAGGGCCATCAGTTCACTGGACAAAGTGACCATACTAGGTCAAGCGAACACCAGTCATGCGAGGGAATTTCTGGAGGCCTGGTTCTAAACATGGGACTCCATTAACAAACACATGGGAATAGACCCCGTATACAGCTCGCTGCTGAAAAACAAAGCCAGAAGTGACAAGACCCACCACACCAGAGGATCATATAAATTCAGAACACAGCGGAACACCTACACTTTGATTAGAGATCGCACTGATGATGTTGCCTAGAATGGTAACAAAAGGTTTGCACATCTCGGAACAACCAGCTCAGCGAGCTAACAAACAACTACATCCACAACCTGAGCTACAAATTTTCACTAAGACCATGTTCAGCATGTTTCACTGACATGCTGCAGTTCTGAGGAAAAGTTTGAAAGTTTTAGCCCTTTTTTCACTGGATCACAGAAGACTGAAGTGGACCTCAGCGAGTTTTTCAAAATTGTGAAAGTCTTTGAAAGGGTGAATCACACAATAAAAAGGTCAGTAAATCAGAGAAACTCAGATTCATGGTTGGCACAAAAGAAGATTTTTGCAAGAGGTAGTTCTTAGTGCACAGTAATGGTATTTCATGACCCCTCCTAATGAGAGTTAAATAAATATATAAAAGAAGGATAAATGAACCCAAGGAAATGGCAGCAAAGCCACAGGATCACACTGAATTGGGTAATAAAGACCGGCTCTGATAGCCAAGTCCAGATCCCATGAAAGAATCTAAAAGAATAGATGAAGGAGGCAATTTGGGCTATCGTGTAAAACAGTTAATCTCTCACTTTGGTTACAGCACAAACCTGCAGCTGTTTTATTCTAACTGACATGAATTACAACACTATTGAAGCAGCTGTCACAATGTTTATTCCAGCTCCCTGCAGGAGAATGTCCGTACCCCTGCCCAGGCCACCCTGACCCTGACCCTAGTTATTAAACCCCTCCTGCTGGTGCAAACATAAGGCCGAACATCATGTGCCCACTGAAGTGAGTTGGCACTTTGGCGGTGGAAGTAAAACTGGGAATAAACCCATGGGTGCTGTTCGTGTCCATTATGGTCACAACTCACACCCTTTCCCTGGCACCTGCCTGCTTGACACGCCCACCCCCTTCCCAATGACACCTCTCAACCTTAGCCTACCCCCTTCCCACTGACACCTCTCAACATTAACCTACTCCCTTCCCACTGACACCTCTCATCCTTAACCCACCCCCTTCCCACTGACACCTCTCATCCTTAACCCACCCCCTTCCCACTGACACCTCTCAACATTAACCTACTCCCTTCCCACCGACACCTCTCATCCTTAACCCACCCCCTTCCCACTGACACCTCTCAAAGTTAACCTACCCCCTTCCCACTGACACCTCTCAGCCTTAACCTACCCTCTTCTCACTGACACCTCTCAACCCTAACCTATCCCTTTCCCACTGACACCTCTTGGCCCAAACCCCACTCCCCTTCCAACTGGCACCTCATAGCCTAACCTTACCCCCTTCCCACTGACCTTTCCCAGCCTAACCCCACCCCCTTCCCACTGACCACTCCCATCTTAATCCTACCCCCTTCCCACTGACCCCTCCCAGCTTAATCCCACCTCCTTCCCACTGACCCCTCCCAGCCTAACCCTACCCGCTTCCAACTGACCCCTCCCAACCTAACCCCACCCCTTCCCACTGACACCTCCCACCTTAACCCCACCCCTTCCCACTGACACATCCCACCTTAACCCCACCCCCTTCCCACTGACACATCCCACCTTAACCCCACCCCTTTCCATATGGCCCCTCCCAGCCTAACCCCACCTTCTTCAAACTGACACCTTACAGCCTAAACCCTGACTGCCTTCCAACTGGCCCCTTCCAGCCTAACCCCATCCCCTTCTCACTGGCCTCTCCCAGCCTAAACCCCCACTGCCTTCACTGACAATTCTCAGACTAGTCCCTCACTGACATCAACCATGGACCGTTCACTGACACTAATCCCTTCTCCCCCTTCACTGACAATGCTGGCCTTCTTCCCCAACATTGTCTTGCCCCAGTGCCACTGTTGCGACCAGAGATCTGCTGCTCCGTTTTGACTGAGTGAGGAGATGCTGCCTCCAGTATATTTTCCCACTCTGACCCCCTCTGCAGGAGGGAATTGTCAGAGTGGTGGCTGGGGAGGTGAGAGGACTGGGGAGAATGGGGAGTAAAGGATCCTGGTTCAATGTAAAACTCTACATTGTGTCTGTTTGCTCCACCAAAATCTTTCAGAATTTTCAATCTTCGCTTAATCTCCCCGATGTAAGGAGAATATTGACCCCTTCCCAACCCTTTCCATCTGACTGAAAAGGAGACACTACCAGTTAAAGAGACAGTGCTAGCATAGATTCGGGCTGAATGGCCTCCATATGTGCAGAAATTTTGACAGTTTTAAGCAAATTTGCATAATATTACATTTTGAATGAAGCTGTACAATAATATTGTGACAGGATCTGTAATTTGTAAAGGAATGTGCTGCTGATATTAGCCTGCAGTCTCCTTGCAATGTGTGCAGTGTTCCACTGAGTGAGGGCAGTGGAGGTGGGGAACATAGAGATCGAAGTTCAGGGCCCATTATTACCAGCCCTTTACCCCACAACCTCTACATGGAGCCAAACCTGTAAGGAACATTCGCTGTTTAGGGGTGAGAATCCATTGACAGCAAGCTGTACAACTGCTTAAATAAAAAGTGGCTTTGAAAAGTCTAAATTGTAAAGAGTCTTATTTTGAGAGCCAGAATTACGGCAATGAACTGATGAAGCTCCAAATAAATAAATTAAATGCTGAAGACTATAGTGATTAAAGAAGTTTTGTGGCACTACATCTTACCCACTTTATTCCATTCACACATCAGAATCTTTTAAGTGATTGGGATACGCTAATAATTTAAGCAGTAAAAATTTAATTATCTTACTTAGTTTTTGGATTACACTTCCAGGGACCTGTCTGTGAATCTGACTTGTTCATTCTGATTGAGCAAGCATTGGAAATATATTTTTAGTCAGGGTTCACTCCAAATTAGCTGATCGGGTTATGCAGTACTTCTTAATGAGAATCGGTTTTAATTCATTTTTCATCTGGATGAACAATGGGTCTAAACTGGGATTGAAATGTCCTTGAAGAGTGAGAATAGTTGAACCAATTAGAGAGATTAATTCTCAACCCTGAGAATGCATGGGGCAAGGAGCTGACCAAGAGCAATGGGAAATTGTAGTCAGGGCTCCCCCTAATGGTTGGTTCGGTAAGAGCGGCTAACATTTATTTTGTTTTGAGGCCAGCATATACATGATGGTTGGTACAAGCCCAACGCACAGGATAGCACCACAGTAGAGAAATGGGCAATGCATGATATAAGTCAGTAAGTAAATCAAAAAGCACAAATGGCCTTTGGAATCCTAGTTCAAGACTTTTTTTTAGGTTAACATGCAGGTTCAGTTGGCAAGTAGGAAAGCAAATGCAATGTTAGTATTAATTTCGAGATGGCTAGGATACAAGAGCAGAGACATACTGCTGAGGTTGGAGAGGGCTCAGGTCAGACTGCATTTGGAATACTTTGTGCAGTTTTGAGTCCTGTATCTAAGGATGTGTTGGTCCTAGAGAGGGTGCAGAGGAGGTTATCAAGAATGGTCCTGGGGACAAAGATGAGGAGCGATTTGAGGACTCTGCATCTGTTTAGAAGGATGAGGGAGGGATCTCATTGAAACTTACAGAATACTGCGAGGTCTCGATAGAGTGGACGGGGAGGAGATGTTCCACTAGAAGGAGAGCCGAGGATCCAAGGGCACAGGCTCAGAAAGAAGGGACAACGCTTTAGAACCAAGATGAGGAGGAATTTCTTCAGCCAGAGAGTGGTTAATCCATGAAAATCATTGCTGCAGAGATTGTGTAGGCCAAGTCATTAAGTGTAATAAAGTTAGAGATAGATAAGTTTTTGATTGGTATGGGGATCATGGGTTATGGGGAAAAGACAGGAGAATGGGGTTAAGAAACATATCAGCCATTGTCAAAAGGACTCGATGGACCGAATGGCCTGATTATGCTCCCATGCCTTACGTACTTATAGTCTTAAGTGTGAAGTTAGGTGCAATTGAGCTTGGATTATAGAAAAGCAAAAGTAAAACCAAAAAAGGTGACCTTCTAGGCAATGATGGGAGGGAGCTATTTTAACCATTGGCATAAGGTATTATATAACAGGAAGCAGGGGGTATCAATCAGCCACCTATTGAAAACCAGTCATGATTTCACTGACAGTGACTTCAGATCAATAGCAGGCACCATACAAATTGCCTTTTCCACCTATTTGTGTCTCTTCTGCCCAACAGGAGAAGGCCATGATGAATCAACACTTCAGTCATCTCAACCTCCTCCTGAGGTCCCCAGTGTCACAAATGCCAGTCTTCAACCAATTCAACTCACTTCATGTGCAATTAAAAAAATGGCTGAACTCACTAAATACAGAGCCATTGCTAGCAGTTATGTTTTTTGCTGTCTGTCATCGATACATTTCGTCCATATTGTATGTAAGTTTTCTTACCCTAAGAATGATAGTGTCAATTTCAATAATTCCATTAGCAAGCTTTTCTGTGAGTTGCTTTTTGTGATAAGGAATGATTGTTATCCCACACTTACCTCAGAGCTTAAAAATTGTGACTGATTTGACTCATATATACTATGATTCGCACAAGGATTAAATACTGGCAAAGAAAATAACAACGCAATTCTGTTTTGTAATTGTCTCAGTTTCTCTTTCAAAGCAGGGCTGTAATTTCTTAAGTGGGTTGATGATCAAAAAGCAAGAAAACGAGATTCTGAAGGCCTCTAATAACTGAGTTGCCAACAAAATGATTTTCAGGTGAAACTGAAGTTGGACAGACTGGGGAGAAGTTTTGTCCCACTTTCAAGCAATTGCTGATTATTACCCTGGTTGCTAAGTAACTTGCAACTGGCAAACTGTTTAAAATGTCATTATATACCACAGCACAACAACAAAAACAACAGCCTGGTTCTAGTGCTGACCGTAAGAATTAAGTGCAGGAGTAGGCCATTCGGCCCTTTAAGCCTGTTCCACAATCTAAAAAGATCATAGCTGATCTGTTTGTGGACTCAGTTCCATGTTCCTGTCTGCATCCCATAGCTTGTGACTCCCATGTCTATCAAAAATATATTTAATGTTGCCTTGAATAAATTCAATGACCTAACTTCCACTGCTTTCCGGGGAGGATAATTCTGTAAACAAAATGAAACTAAAAATATTCCTCATCACCACCTTAAAATTTACAGCTGTTTTTTCTTAAACAGTATTCCTTAGTTCTAAGATAACAAGGTGTAGAGCTGGATGAACACAGCAGGTCAAGCAGCATCATTGGAGCAGGGTCTAGGCCCGAAACATCAAGTTTTCCTGCTCCAATGATGCTGCTTGGCCTGCTGTGTTCATCCAGCCCCACGCCTTGTTATCTCAGATTCTCCAGCATCTGCAGTACCTTTTATCTCTTCCTTAGGTCTAATCTCACACACAAGAGGCAACATTCTCCTGGTAATTACCCTATAAAGGGCTTAAGTTACAAGGAAAAATTATAC